>MNPL01001873.1:0-16840 GCA_002081605.1 Tropilaelaps mercedesae
ATATATATATATATACTATGCAACAGTTTGCGTTCAATGCGAAAGAGCAGCTACCCACACAAGCATATGACCTTTATAGCTAATTTCGTGTTTATTGTACACCGTCCTACAACTACCTGATGGCGCAGATATCTATGTGGGGAATTGTTATTAGTTATTATAAATTGCACTATAGTCGTCCAAGCGTTTGTCATTGCTGTTAAGCAACCAGAATAACGGCACCACTTGCGAGTAGTTGTAGTGGTAGGCGCGATGAAGGGTGAAATGAAACTGGGGGGTATCAAGTTCATACATAGGAGTAACTGTATTCGTGTCTACTAGGGCACAGTCAACAACAGGGTCCCCCATATTATAATGTATGCGTATTAATCAGTACCGTACAACTAATATCCATAATGGCACGCGATAGCGTTTTGCATCCTCTCTACCATTTCATTATTGCAGAAACTGCGCGTAGAGAATTGCGACTCCATTTTTTCCTAGAATTTTCTTATAACACACGCACATACGGTTAATTGCATTTAAAGCGGGCTCCACCCAACTTCATAACTGATGAAGATACCCAGAAAAGAAGATCTGTTTATCAATGTCGATACCAATAAAATGCGTACCCTATCCAGACAAAACTATTATCGAAGATGGCCTAGTCGCGTTATGGGTGTTCTCGTAAACACTCGGTTATGATAATCGGTCTCAGTACAGGGTACGACAGTGGCTTCATTTTAGCAGGCGACGAAATGATATCGAGTTACGTCATCGACAGAAATATCATTCAATACAGCTGTATACAATATACAGTGTTTAGCGTATCTTGCTTATACTGCAGCATTTGTTGCGGTTTCACTGAACAAGGTAGACCCACATCTAAAGCTAGCGTCGCTTGCCCTCTCCGACGCGATGTCAAGAAACTACTGCTAGGCTATTCATGAGACTATACGGCACAAAACTGCAGAGGCTTGACACATCGTGGCCCTGCCCACATCTGTGTGTATATATATAAATATAATTGACCGGCTGGTCAGGAGTGGTACATCGTGATACCGGACCAGAACGAAAAGCGCCAACATGTCTGCCTCCGTAAGTACTTGAGCACAACTAACGATGGTCTTGTGACTGACACCAAACGCTAGCCCACGTTTGACATAAGATTAGAAATATTTGTGTGCCAAGGTTACCAACTCGAAACAAAGAACAAACTCACCGAGAGCGGATAAATACATGCGTATGGCGTTTAAATACAACAAGACACTCTCAACAGAGGCGTAAGCACGAGTTAAGAGTTGGAATCGCAAAGTCGAGTGCTGATTCCGTGTAAGGTAGGGAACTGTGCCGTAACCCATGTGGTGGTCATAAAAATGTTGCCCTCATTAGAGGATATCAGTCATAGTTTCAGGGATATGCGATTACACCATGCTAGCAATGGAACGAAAAAGCTGATGTTGAACCGTGACATGCCTCGTTTGTTCCAGTTGTCTGACTATGTGCGTTAGTTTAACGACAAGTACGATTTTTCATGCCGATCTAGTTATAACACGAACCATAATTAGATCTATTTTGTCATTTTTACATATTTATTCTTACCTTGTTTAGACGTTAGCTTCTTTTTACGATGTACACTTTCAGTGGTAAAGGTATTACCATCGATTGATGCATTGCACTCTAATAATGGCTTCTTGTCGAAGTTTTAATGAGGAATTCTTCTTTCGCTTTCAGCGAACACTGGCTGCGATCGCTTGCCTGGCCTCATCAGTGTTAGCCGGCGGTCATAGTGGATATGGTCAAGGTCTTAGCAGCGGAAGCCTAGGATATGGACACGGATCCCTATACGGCTATGGCCTCGGTGGCATGTCCTACGGCTTGGACTATGGCAAGGTGTCCGGAGGTTATAGTAAGGGCACCGGCGCTGTGGCTAAGCCCATAGTTATTGGCTATGGCGGCCATGGGGGTTATGGAGGGCGTTTTGAGCTTAGAAGTCATGGGTACGAAGGCCACAATCTTGATCTCGGTGGTCATGGAGCTGGACTGTCTCTTGGGAGACATGGCGGTTATGAAAAGGCCATTGTTAGTGCACCCATTGGGATAGAAAAAGGCGATGGCCACGGATTGGCTCTTGGTGGCCATGGGCCTGCCTATGATGGACATGGCGGAGAACTCTCCATTGGTGGCCATGGACTTAGTTATGGGAAATACGCTCATGGATTGGCCTTAGGTGGACACGGACTCGGTTATGGTGGGCGCGGCGGGGGGCTGGCTTTAGGGCACAAGGAAGTTGCTATGGCAGAACCTGTTTTATACAGCGGACATGGCCATGGACTTCGTCTTGAAGGCCATGGAGCTGACCTTGCCTATGGAGAAAATGCTGTTAGCTATGGAAAGGCTATTGCTATTGCGCCAACTGTTATTGTTGGAAAAGGTCACAGAGAAATTAGCCTTGGAGGCGGCCACGGAGCTATTGGCCTTAGTCATGGCGCCATCGGGCTTGGATATGGCGGACATAGCGACTATGGCCGAAAGGCTGTTGCGATTGCCCCAATCTTTGTTAGTAAAAATTACGGTCCTGGTCTGAGTGCCCATGGAGAACATGCTTCCATTTTAAGCGGTCACGGGGGCTATGGTCTAGGTCTTAAAGGCCACAGCTACGGAGGTGGTATGTATTCCTGCTTTTTGTTCGACATAGCCTTTGTAGAAACCTAGAAATGTTTAGGCGCAGTTATCGATGAACTAATTTATCAAAGTTTTATTACTTTAGTTCATAAGGATCAGAAGTTACGCAAGAAATTAGTCCAGCCCTCGCTTTCCGCTCTTTTCTTTACCCTGATACTTTTTACCGAAATGCAAATGCATTATGCGACAGGTTTAGAAGATCATAACGAAGGCCTCGAAAAAACTCCATTCACTAAACATTTTGCAATACTTCTTTTCCAATACTTATTTTGTAAAAAATTCAAAATCATACGTTTTTGCCAACTGCACCGTTAGTGTTTTCCAAGCCTTTTCTTGACCTTCTGTTGCTTATTGTAAAGATTAGCTAATAAAAGGTGATACCTTCATACGCTCTTGTCTTCCAATCACGGTTAGGAAACTTAGTGTAACTTAATCTGAATTCATTTAAACAGCTTATCGTGAATCACGAGTTGCCGATTTAGAAAAAAACTAATGGTTTCACCGAGTTAATTGTGGCCTGTGAGAACTGGCGATTGTCTACACGAGAATGAGGAACGTGTTTATGGCCATTAGAGTGTCGACAATTTCGCTACTATACTGTTTTTTAGCCGGGATTTGCGTTTATTCGGATAAAGGCAAATATTGAAGTGCACCTGCATTTTGTCCCATATTGCAGGTCTAGGACACGAAACTCCTGTAATCTCCGGAATAGTTAAGGCTGGAGTTCCAGTTTCGCTCGCCCGTGGATGGTAGTTTCTCTTTGGTGAACACCAAAAAAAAGTTTACTTATATTTAGCTTTATCACTTGTACATATCCGTACATATACCCGAATGTATAACTAATAAATAAGTGTATATTGGAGCATCTCTATGTGTAACGAGTGCAACGCAAAAAAGTTTCCTTATATCGTAATTTAACACCACTCATGGTAAGCAGTGGGTACTTGTAAGAGAAGTCTATATTGGTTCTAATTATGTGTTGCTTATTCCAAGTCCTAAGCGGGTTTAAACTTCAGCTTAAACTTTACCTAATGTAAGATTTTAAATCGGATCGTCTTGCAATATACGGGTCGACGTTATAGAAAAATATTAAAAACATTATCATTATTAGTTTTGATTGATTTAATGTCTCCGGGTATATACCTGTGGCACCCTTTTTTATTACTCCAAAAATTTTATGTAGCCTTTTTGTGTAGGGGCATTACTATAGTGTACCTATATCGATGCTTACGTAAAGGAATAACACATTTCGAGGAGATTCTTACATATTCATGGTGAGATCATCACGCCATTTTTCCTTATTGATCTAACTTAAAAATAGAAGTAGATTATTTCGTCTAGGGTTTAGTGCCTTTAAACAACTTACACAGAGTCGTCATAGAAGTTTGGATGGATGGCGACTCCCGGTCAAAGTGCATCAACTACCGCGTTTCTTGAAGAACAGATAATCAGCCTTATACTGCTGTCATTTGGGAGAACCAATAAAGTGTATGTAAAATATGGCATCATACAGCATGATGACCGTCTAATGTCAGTTTCTTTCCATGTAGAGCAGATAACCAATATATTTCTCTTTGCACTAAACCTGGACATAGGTATGTAAAATAATGGAGCTGATACACGTGGAGTAACACTGTTAACGATATGTGTCGTGCCTTTTTCGATATCACTACGTACAGCAGAAAAAACAGGTGGAAAACTCCTTTAGGAAATTTGTTTAATTGTATGCGATATTTAAGACTGATGTAACTGTTTAAATTATGTATTGTTATTTAGATTCGCTTTATGAAGCAAATTTAGATGAATTATGAGAATCGTTTTTTCGTCACATAGAGTTAAAAACGAAAACATTGATTCGGACGTGGTTCTAAGACACGATTCTGGCCAAAGAGCCACCAATTCCAGGCAATATTGTGTCTATTGGCAGCCATGAATCGCACTGTCGCGAGTGTTTATTGAGACGGTAATTCATTCATTGCGGTATCTGTCATTGAGAATTTTCGTTATCTATATTTCTTTATTATTAATGAACCCCATTCGTAAAATATATCGCGTCATAAGTACATTATTTTGATACTGGATAGCAGATGAGACTTTTTGGTTATCCACTTCGAAGGGAGGTTCAATAATCCACTATATAGGTTAGAGTCGAGCGTTTAAACAGCTATAGATCGAGTTACGATTCTACACCACAGAAAACAAGGAACGTCCATACCGGGTAGTGATTAACACGCCAGTTCCTATATACCTTGTCATGAATCTTTACGCTTCCCTTGGAATGAACTATGACCTATGGAATGAATTATGGAATGACTTTGACCTAATAAATTGCGATTGTTTTCAACCAAAAGTGTTTAAGTAAACCTTGTCCCAACGGTTCTCTTACAAAGCGAATAAGTAAGTTAAAAATAAATCATGTACCCTTTTTGCATTATTCAAGATCGTGGTAGGACTTAACAGTTGTTGTTGTCTTACCTGCCTGTTTCCTTTCCGACTGTGATCAAGGAAAAACAAAGAGAGATGTCTCTCCGGCAGGGAATAAAAACCTACCAATTGGGCCCGCGGGGACGTTCGCCCTTAGCCGTGTTTTGTTTCCCGGCCTGAGCTGTGCTCTGGCGTGCTCCGCCCCAGGCTATTTCAGCAGTCTCCAATGCCGAAGCTCCCTTTTTCTGTTGCACTTCTGAGTAAGCAAACACATTGTTCTTGCTGTTTGGCGAGGGTCGGTATACACGCCATTCGCTTACACCACTATCCAAATGGCCGGACTGGTTGACAGCGTATGTACATATTAGGCCCCCATTGCGCCGAAAGCGAGACCGTCGTTCAGAATACGTCGGTGTGTCCCGCCAAAATTCGAGTGAAGGAAGGGCCGACACGCGTTTAATGTCTTATGCAGTTCGGGCAATTGGTGCAGGTAACTTATGCGGTAAAGCATCTGGCTCCATCTACTTTTGTTGCGGTGGAAAGTGTTTGCGTCTCAATACCGCCGCCCTGCGCGCGTATAACTAGTTCGCCGGTCAAATTGTATTTATTCGCGCATATGCTTAATGCGGCACGATAATCAGTTGCTATCTAATTGCTGCTATTTATGTTGGCCGCTCTATATTAGATAACGTGTTTATTCTGTCACGTAGTGACGCTTTTCCGTTTGCAAAGGAGCATGATGGAGATCAGGAAGAGAATGAACAACAACGATCAGGCCTTACACAAGTAAGAATAGGCGCGACACGCAGACGTGAAAACTTATCTTTTTATGCTTAGAGTTGCTTCGAACAAGATGAAGTCGATGGAACGTTTGCAAACATTTATGGACTTTTTAAGTTGTATATTTATGGGCTGGCGATTGAGGCGCAATGCAGTCACCTAGTCGACTAGCTGGGCACCATTTGTCCTGTGACTATAAAAAGCCAATGCGTAGGTAAGCGTGGCTGTTTTGGACTGGTAAATATTCAATAGGGTGGTGCCAATGTTGATACAACACTTAGTTGTAACCGTGCTCTACCTTTACCTAAACCATTGACTTAGTATACCACTCGTTCGTTGGAGACGGGCCAAATGCTTTGTACCGGCACGTTAAATATGCCTTAATATCGCTAAGACGGTCAAGCGGTGAGGAAACGTGAGTAATAATGAAGCTTCGAAAGGACCGAACAGGTCCTTCATATCGATTCAGCATACGACACGCTTTGCGACTGAATTGATCCAGATAAGCAACCTTCGTGGGGCTGGCTTCCATCATTTGTCGCAGTTTTTCGGCTTCTAGAGTCAGCCAACCGTTCGTCAGTGGTCTCGGACGTCATTTTGCCGTGTTATCGCAGCGATGGTGGCCTGCGTTGTCAACCAGACACGATGATCGCTTTTCGATAATAAGCAGAATTACTAAGTGAACGAACAAATACATCGGCGAATATCTATGTCGTTTATCGTTGACTGCAGACGCGACGCTTCCGTTAATCACCTTTGCCTGTGTCATATCAGGTCGATGAGTACGTAGCTAAATAGGAACCCTTTCTTCGTTAATATCGACGCCAGGTTCACGTTTCGCTACCGTAGAATTAAACCGGTTGAAACGCAAGTGCGATCAACTATGATGGTCATCATACAAATGCACACCAAAATTTTATGCGTCTTGGCTTGATAAGAGAGATCCAAGAAAATGATTGGTCATTGAGGTCTGAAAGCACACCTACATTTAACGGGTCATTATGGATGGTACATACACAACAACCCGTTATACTGACGCGTTAACGTATTATCCTAGATTGCAAAACACTTGCTATATTGGTGACGTTACTCTTCATCAATCTGAACATATCTCTACTAAAGGACTTACTGCCTTGCCGAAAATATTGCCACATTTACTCTAGCGGCATAGTGAACATTATATCTCATCAGCACAAGTGGCCAAACATTTGATTCGAAGGCAATCGTCGATATTTTGAGAAAGCTGACACTCAAGCTTGTTTTTTACACATTTATTCTATTGCTGTCTTTTAGCCTACCTACGATTGGGCACGCTTTTCGAAGCTTAATTAAAACGTAGTTCTAAAATCAGTTCAAGTCTTCGCCTTTCAACGATGTATGTGCGTTCAATAATTACCGTGCGAAGCCCGACTAT
Organism: Tropilaelaps mercedesae; assembly: GCA_002081605.1. Lineage (NCBI taxonomy): Eukaryota > Metazoa > Arthropoda > Arachnida > Mesostigmata > Laelapidae > Tropilaelaps > Tropilaelaps mercedesae. Next base: position 7,283 of record MNPL01001873.1, read on the forward strand.
GTCAGAGTATGTCGGTGGCATAGACGTTGGGCGCCTTCGCTTCGCTAGTCCCCCACGGTCGACTGTGTGGGTGGGTGCTAGCCGCTAGGCTACGGCCGTGCGATGGCCGTGACGTCGATCATCCGTGTCTTCCGAGTCCGACAACGGCGAGCGCTTAGGCGCCGAAGGAAGAAAGTTTGGTACGACCACGGTTAAACCACCTTCCCAGTGCCCCCATTGTGTATTTCCCAATGGGGGCACTGCGCCCCAATAGAGGAGTGCAGAAAAGATCCGTGTGGAAGTCGAGTTCGTGGTGAGATTGCGGTGTGAGAGGGAAGGGGGTCACTAGCGGCTGGTGTTGCCGTCAAAGAGAGTCATCCAGCCGTGAAACCAGCGCCGCCGCGCCGGCCTGCGTTGAGGCAACAAAGTGAGGCTGGCCTGTGCGTCTAAAAGAGATAAGCTCAGACAGAGCCCGTCCTAAGGCCTGCTCGGGCTAAGGCAAGCCGCGAATAGGGGTGACAAGCAGGCCCAACGACAGAAAGCAAACTGCCGTCGCGGAGCAGCCCGCAGACATGCCAGCTGCCGCTATGCTTCCAGATTTTCGTACGCAATTCCAACCATACAGACGATTACCGCCTGGAACAAGGCGACACGGTCACATGAGATTATAGATTCGAATCGTGGTAACAATCATTTATCTGTGTTTAAAGAATTCGCGTGTCCTAGGTTGGGCGCAAATGCTAGAACCAGCGCTTGCAACTGTCGTGTCCAGCAGACGAATATTCTAAGCCATTCGTAAAAGTTGGAGCACTGCCGCTATATAATGACAGGTGGAAGCGTCGCGAGAACAGAGAGACGTGAAAATAAAAAGGCTAGTTAAAGGCCGCCGAATGCAAGATCAGTGTTCGTGCAGACGAAAAGAAGGCAAACTTCCATTTCAAATCATTAACAAGGGTAATTCGCATTCTTTGGCTGGTCTATTGTATGGCACGGATACTCAAAAATAAAGTCAATACAAAAAGTAAACGCTACGTTGCGGAACAGTGGTTGTAATCGGCAAAACAGTTGACGACGAATGTTGGATTGGAAGCGCTTATCTATCCTTACTGCACTATGCTAGAGGTTCACTTGTCTAAAGTCGCTTTTCTTTAGATGTTATCGAAAAGGGAATGGGGCCATGTCAGACAATAACATCAGAACACACAAATACGAGCCAATATCCACCAGCTCACAGCGTCGTTTTCGAAAGAAAAAAGCTTCGACGCGGACGAAAAACGTGGTATGTGATAAAAGTTATCTGCCGACGCAGGATTCACAGAACGAGAGAGACAGAGCGAAACCCACATCCAAATCCACCCGTTTTTATGGCCCCCTAATCTCAGTCAGCCTCTTTCCGCTTCTCTCTATTTCCCTCTACATTTCGTCTCAGATAGTTGAAACTGAAAAGCAGTCGGCGAAAGCTGTGATTTCTACACACGTCCTCGTTTGAACAGGCGCCCACCTCGGACGCAGATGGGCCACACGCGACGAAGCGCCCGAGAAGAGCAGATAGATTAGAAATAATCTTTTCTCCTTTGCTGAAAATGGCAATTTGCTAACAACATTCGACTGCCACAACCAAAATCAACCTGGCTACAGTTACGGTCTGTGCGGTACTTCTGCCAGGTTGAGCGGCATTGTTCTGAACGTTCTGTTTGGTCCCAGGAAGAAGCCACTGTCGATGAACCCAGGTCCCAGGGAAGCTCGTTCTCGGGATGAACCAAACCGCGCCTCTTGAGCCGCCGCCCGCTCGCCAATGAGTCCATTGGGCAGCAAACCCTGCATTCCTGGCAGACACCGGTGTGGGTATATCTCAAGCAAACCACCGCAAAAACGTGCTGCCATCCAAACCGGTTTCAGCTGGAGTTTCGACTATGCCTCAGCATACCCTTGTCAGCTGACATCGCAGCCGCTGGGCTGGGGATCGTGGCGGAACATAGTGCACACATAAACACACAGACACATGATACTCACGCAAAAATACTGCGATTGGCCTTCGTGTCGGTGGATGTGACTGACCGTACCAATTAGAACAGTAAGATAGAGTCCAATGAAAGTGATTAGGATTTAAACATAGGAAACGACTGTTCGACTGCCTGCGTTGGACAGCATCTCGATACGAAGATTAAAGAAAATTTGAGAGGGCCAGGGGGCGAATAGGGTGACCGGTTTAATGAATGTGCGCTGCCCACGGCATAATGCCTTTCAGTTTGGGGATGACGGTGGGATATTTTCTGTCTAGACTGAATCGAAGGTGTTGTAAAATTTGATGTTCTGCTCAGTAACGCATTAGTCCTAGCACAAACAGATACAGGGTAATTTCTAACGATTGTACTTCGGCCCTGCGAAAGGTTTTAGAATACTTACGAACAATTGCGTCTGCTTCATGAAGCACCTGAAGTTACAGATCTGTGAATATACCGCGCACTAGATTTGAATCAGTTCTTTCAAGAGTATTTCGTAAAATTCCACACAATAAACATATGTATTTGAAAAAATCAGAAAAAGCTGTTGTATATGGTGACTGCAACGCTCTCTAGCTGCAATCCACATCATGAAACTGCAACTAGACATGTTTTCCCCTAGTGTTGGAGGTTGTTTTGAGCTTCCCGTACAATGCCGACTCCAGAAGCTATGATTCACTATCCGACGGTTCACTGATAGCCAGGCATGGGTCGGGACGCGGTGCAAAAGGAAATATGACGAATATCTGAAATTCCATTTGTTTTTCAAACTGCTATTTATCTGCTCATCTGCCGCTTAGAGCCTCCTACGCACTGCTCTCTTGTTTCTCACCTCCCAGCAGCTGCTCTTTCGTCAGAGAACTTTCTTTCATTGCGACTAAATTAAAATTTAACTCTCTCACACATTACAGACATACGCAAACACACACAACCATACATACATACACAACTTGCATACAATTGCGTTGTCTGGCCAGATCTCTGCGGCTGTCTTCATGTCTGCCTCTGCCTTCCCGTTCGTGCCTCCCGCATTGCCACCCCGCGCGCCAACCAGGCCCATTGTTCTGGCTTGCTGCGTTCGCATTTAATCATGAATCCGTAGCCGACAACTCCCGGGACAGGCATGATGGAGCCAGAGGCAGAGAGCAAGACAATGCTGGACAGGGAGAATGTTAGAAAGTGATAGAGTCGAGTTAGGCGGGTAAGGAAACAGAGAGAGAGAGAGAGAGGGATTCGGTAGCTTGTGGCTTGCTTCTCATAATATTAAATATATCTCTGAATTAAGTGACGAAGCCCTGTCCATCGAGCAGGAACGAGAGGTTGCCTACGTCTAGCTGTTTCAGCTATATAGTGCAACCACTACTGATCTCAGTTAGTAGTGGGTTAAGTCTTTTCCTTGTAAGGGTCTCCAGTTAGTGGGTTGTCATTTGTGAGCCCATACAGAGCGTCTGTCTGTAAGACGAGGGAAGCTAAGGAAGGCCAAACAATCGGGTGGAAGTATGCTGTTTGGTGTTTATGCCAACATGCCAATGCAAACTCGGAGAAGTCGGTCACTGAGTATTTAGGTGGGTCAAACTTACAATGGGGACAATGATATGCCGTTGTGCGTTTTCAATACTTACGACGTATAGTCAAGTATGCTTGTGAGTGAGTGTACCGTCTGTGCAGTTGTACGGTGTGTTAAAGCAGGTCTCGCGAATTACGAGGTGCTTAAAAACGCCTTCTTGACTCTTCATCAAAATAGGAGAAATATGCAGGGTGAGCCCAGGCAATACTCTTAAGAGAGGGACTAACAATGTATTAATTGTTTTTTTTAATATGCAATATATTTATTGCTGATCATTAGCCAATGGTGTGGTAGCAGGCCCATATAGGGCGTGCTCGAAATAAATAACCGTACGTATTTAGCTTGATTCAATGAAGTGCTCTGCATACCTGTTCTACCGTTGCAATCTAAATGTGTTTTATATAAATACAGAAATATATAGAGAAACTTATCATTAAATCTCAAATTTGATCTCTTTTTATTCAAATAAAATTGCGCATCATAGTTGTTTGCTAATAATATTATTTGAGAGAAAAATGTTTATAGTGAGTTACGAAATGTACCTGTGTATGCATGCGTAAATGCTGTTTAAGCTTTGGACAAGAAGGGTTATTTCAACACATTAGAAACAGTATCAACAGTGTTAGTGGTCTCACCATTACGAAGGATAGCTATGCACGTGGCAAAACATTTCCTTAGCTCGTTATTATTGCACAAGGTTAAAAAGGATTGCAGAAAATCAAACTTAGTATGCAATTTGGTAATTGCTAAATGCTTCATAGAGTTTTGTGAATCGCTAAATGCTATCGAAAACTAAAAAGGTCTCGCTGATGTTAACGCGCCTCTTCGACAGTCAACACAAAGACACGGTCCACCCCGTGGCTTTTATGGCCGAGACTGAGCGAGAAGGTCGGCGGTTACAGTGTGTGTGGCGGCCCACTGAGAAAATTGAATCTGATGAAAATTTAGCCGGATCTCCTCCGAGCCGAGTAAGAGGTGTCCGTTTTCCTTCTAGGCCCAATAATTGCTGATATTTTGCCCACGACGTATTCGCATATCTGTGCAAACTTGTTTTTATCGTTTGATGCTGCACATAACCGCGCACAAGTGTTACAAGGCGTTTATCTAAACTCGCAAAATCTATATAGTGTCTATTCCTCATTTGGGAGCGCGACACGGCGCGTATCGCCTCTAATGGCCAGATCATAGTGAAAGGCCATAAATAGTCAAGTTACAGTCAGAGACCGAGAGCCTTCACATTGTTGCCTTTGTTGTTCGAAACTTCGTAAAGCTTTTTGGAATAAGGACACCGTCGTTGATGAAAGGACTCACCAAATTCGCTGCTAATTATGATCTCTCCCTAAATGCCTGTAAGCTGTCAGTATGGCAGCCTACCTTCCTTAGTTTTCATATTTGGTGCTCTATTGCGTACGTTCTTAAATTTCCCACACAAATTTTCAATAAAAAAGTAGTCTCTACGGAGGATTTCAATCTTCTAAGGGGTCAACTTTGAAGAATAAACTCAACACTGGTTTTTCTGTATTAAACGATTAAGTTAAATAAATCCAGCCGGGAAGTTCTGAAATATAAATCCAATGATAGTTTAGGTTGAGTCCAACAACTAATGTGCGTTAACTAGATAGACTACGGATGAGCATTTTGCAATAATATTCGAGCGCAACTCGATTTAAGAATTGCAGCTGGTGGTCAAAGGGACAGGGGTAAACGCACGATATTCTCCGACGGAATATTTCCTGACTAGAAATTATTACCGTGGCAGAAATGACCTCCCAAAATACCGGTAAATGCCATAGCGATTCTCGCTGTTGGCACGCGGTCAAAATTGGCTGGTAGATTAAGTTTGAGACTACAAGATTTTAGGCCTACTGCTTCATGACTGCCATCCTGGGCCTAGATAAGATCAAATGCACGGTTTATTTCTTCTTGGAACGTCGAATAGACTTTTTTGTTTACTGAGATCAGTACGGCGCGAAGTGCAAAAAATGGCCTTGCTAGCTTGCACACAAATCATTGCAAAAAGCCGGCACGTCAGCGGAATTTGCGGGCGGTATGGGCGGCCAGATTGGTCCTCCTAAAACAGTCGAGCAACCTCCAGCCACAACGTAATGGCTCGCTACTTGAGTCGTCTGTGTCAAACGACCTTTGATATGCATGATATGAAATTGCGCATGTGGCCGAAGCCAAAACGGGATAGCCATAAGTACTTTCCGTAAAATATGTGACCAAAATCGGCTGCAAAAATAAACTCGATCGCCAAGGTAGACTGTCGGGACTATCAAAAATTTTTAGGCCTTTATCATGCAACGCATGAGTTTCTTGCAAAGAGTGGTTACAGGATTGTGAATCAAATGCACGAAGATCAAGCGGAAGAGTTCGTAACAATTGTGCTCATAGCTTGACTTACTCTACGCAGTTGTATCAGTTGTGTTGATATCAGGTAGTCCGCTAAGACTGTAAGATTCAGGTTCCAGCCGTTGGTGTAAGCGCTGTGCATTTGGTAAACGCGGTATTTAAAAATAACGTCAACAAGAAAAAGTTAACTTCTTGACGTTCAGAATTCTATATTAGCCACTTAGGAAGTAGGACCACCTATACCTAGGAAGAATTTATTGGGAACATTCTGTAGACTAGATCAAAATGTTATATGGAACATTTGCCTTGAAGAAGGTTAGAAGAATAGCTAAAAGAAAACGTCCATAATTTAAAGGCTTTTTCGGAAATCAAAGAACTTAGTTTGGGATTTTTAGAAGAAGAGTTGTTTTAAATATGGCTTCCACGGCACATGACTGTTGTAATTTCAAAGAGTATCCACACCGGTATCAGTAAGCTCTCTCAACGCTGAGTTCAACATATGGGGGGCTTTAGCACGAATTATATAAAGAATTGCCAAGCAAAAATATCGGAACAAGCGAGACTTTTGATTTCAAACTATCCACACCAGGATGTTTGCACGTTTGCGGCCGCTTGAACTACAAGAACGATCATTTATTCACATTTTCTGCTCTTTATGCTTTATCAGAATTACATGGTAAAAAGCTAAGTGTTTCTTTGCGAAATAGTTTGTACTCTACGAAATAATCCGTAATCTGCTATAGTATTGATCAGCCTTCTATTCTAAGATGTTGCATCTTATGAAAATACCGAGAATTCAAACACGTTTTTTTCAATCTGCCATTTTATGGCAACCTCTCTGACTCAATTGTACTGATCGACATCCCTCTGGCACCCCCTTTACTAATTTATTCCAACTCCCACCTTAGAGACCGGAATACACAGGGAGTCACAGTTTAATCCGTAGCATCCACCATAGAGCGCATTGCTTTATTTAGTACTGTCCTTGTGGCTCGCATAAGTTAGAACGGGTTAACTGTTGCAAACTGGTCCTCGACAGCAAAAGCTATTCATGCCGTTATACTTTAGCAATGTTTAATTTTTGTATGTCACTAAAATCCATATGCCGATAACATTCATAACGGATACATTAACGAGTTGGCGCTTGATTCGGTCTATAAAATGTTCAACTCTTGTTCTCATGGGCTTATCTCCATTCTAAGCTGGTAAACTTGCGGTGACTTTTGTCAAGGATATATTCAATGTACATCTTTTACGTTTTTGGTTTTAGAGCTGCATTTGTTCTCCTAAGAGACTTTTTGGATCTTCGTGTGCGGTTTCTAAATGGTAGCACCACATACCCCAATTAACTATCTAGTGGACCTTTTCCAATTTCTTATGTTAAGCTTACGGTTTTTCCAAACAGACAATGTACACCGCAAAAATGTCATCACCATCAAAATATAGCCCCGTGAAATAACTGTCCTTTCATCGAGTCATCGGCTGTAGTTATGCGCAGCATCAACAGACCACAGGTCTTTCATCGGTTAGGAATCGCTTCTGCGCTAAATTACAATCCTGAAATGCAGGCTGTCATTCCGCTGCATTGCATAGTTGGTTTGGTATTTCCTATATTAATAACGGCACAGTTACATGATAAAATAATAGGTGTTAAGATATGGTCACATCAGTTGCAAGTCGCATTATAGTAGTTGCGCTGTTAGTGCGAGAGTCTATTCTAAAGCCTCTAATTTCCGTGAGCTCTTGGCTTCTACTTGGTGAGATTACGCCATTGTTTATAAAGGGAATTGTTATTCAAAACATCACGCATTCAGTCATTAAACGAACTTACAGCATGACTGGTTGCGAGAAAATTAAACCCGACTAGGAAGGTTAGAACCGAAATACTGTTTCCTCTTGCAGAACCTTTTGAGGCGATCAGCACTCTTATTCGCTACCAGGCCATGTGTGCCCATGACCGCATTTTAGGAAAACTGCTCCTTACGGAAATGCTGAACGCTTATCCAGATATCACGTTACACACTATCAAATTTCATAGGACTTCCGAAGTTTGAGCCCGCTTAGTCGAAACGTACTAGTACGTCATGGCAGATACTCATTTGGTCATATTTAGGGCTCTGTTTTGTTCCACATAGGGGCAAGCATACGCTCATAAAGTACTGAACGCCTATTTCTTGCGAAAAATATTAAACTGCTCACAACGTTTATTTAATACCTATTTTGTAGCAAGAAAAACTCACCAAAAAACGGTTTACTTTATTTACACATAGGTAAGCACACATTGATAAAGTTGATTGCCTAGAGTACCTAAAAGCTCTAATTGTATGCGACTCAGGTCTGTTTAGACAACTTCGAACATTGTAATTGCCATATGTTTGAAATTATTTACGGCCTCACATCCAGAACGACAATTTTTTTACTTTCTTCAAATTACAACTAATTAATAGTGTTTCCTGTAATAAATTCATCCTGTCTTACCTACGCACTGCACTCACTAAAATTTAGAGCTATATTAGACTACTTTTATCTTATATACACTCATGATTTAGCCAGCTTTAGGCACTCCTCTATTAATTATTTGTTTACCGTACCCCTACACTTCTGGTAAGTACACTTCTGGTCGAACGAATGGTGTTATTGATATCGAACTTTTATGTCAGAAAGTATTGTTAGAACCGGAAACACGGTCAAAAACGGTCTACGTCTGCAACCTGAGCATGCTCATACGGCAGCGTTCTCCAGACTCTCCGAACCAGTATTGTTATATTGCATTGTAAAGCCGGATTCACGCTCCTACCAACTCCAAAATAATGATAAACACTAGAATCCTATATACACTAGAGCAACGATAAGACTCATGTGTTTTTTCCAAAGCACTTAGGATTAGAAGTTCATTCAGTTTTCGAAGTTGAAGTAGTGTTTTCGAAAGTAATGTTTGCACTTTTTGCTTTCTTTCCGCTCATATAACCTCTAACACACTCTTAATATTCTTCTTCATTGTTTCTCTCGTACGATCAAATATTTGAAATCAAAGCATCTTCAGAATAAAACACCTACGAATTAAACTGGAAAAAACGAGGCAACTGAATGTAACTTAGGCATGATATCTATGCTGTATCCGCGTGTTACGTGCATCGTTTCGAATATTTTTCTTCTTAATATCCGTTGACCGGTGGGTCACAGGACAATGTCAGTGATTTCTCCCGGCCCAAGGGCCTGAAGTCGTTAGCAAATCTCGATGTTATTAGTTTCCCTGTCAAAGGAGATAATATCAGAAGCCTGAACAGGGCTGCCCCTCCGAACCCAATAAGCGGATGAGTAATATTGCCTAGCCCGCTCCCAAGAGGCTATCACAAAGTTCTTAATAATACTGCGTAATAAGGAAAAAGGAGAAAGGAAAAGCGTAGAACAAGGACAACCTAAGTGGTCTGGCGGGAGATATCTGATCGACACCGCGCCTGAATTTGTTCAAGGACATACGACCAAAGGAACCGAGAAAAAAGAGGCAAAGCAAAATACCACGAAGTACTATCTCAGTCCATCCTATGACATTGTAAAAAATGCTTATGGTAAGTTGTCGAATTTGGGGCAAGCACCTTTGTTATTATTAAAGATAAAAAGTATATATATATATATATATATATATATATATATATA
>MNPL01001874.1:0-20215 GCA_002081605.1 Tropilaelaps mercedesae
ATATATATATATATATATATATATATATATTGCACTCATTACCTTATTCAGACAATAAGCTCTACATGCAGCTGTCATTGCATTTGTCTTGTACTCGTGAGCGTTTTGAGATAACACAATATAAGCCATCAGTGAAGCACAAAAAGCATGGCGAAACATGGTCTATGAGATGAATGACGAATTACTGCACGTTGTGCTCAATAACTCTCTTTGGTTGCGATCTTAGATCTCTGGTCTTTTAAACGGTACAGAGAGAGCGAGAGGGAGGTTAAAGTAGCAGAGAAATACTCTCACCCTATTTGATATCTTCAGTCCCAACGTAAACTCCGGCAGAATCACTGCCCGTGAACAATACATCTCAATCGAATCGAAACGGTGGTCCGCCATCCAACGACACTCATAAGCTATTCGAATAAGTTGAATATTCATTCGATTTAGAGCTAATTTGTCCAAAATCGTACATTGAAACTACAGAACGAGCAAAATGAGATGCACTTGCGAAAATTTGCATCTTACAGTGGCATCTAGTCAGCATATTATTTGAAATTCACCTTCAACTTCGGGGTAACGTCTCGCAAAACCGACAAAAGCATCCAGTAATTGAATCAATTAGTCGTCTGTTATACTAGTAATGTTTACCGAAGTAAACCAACATCGAGTAATAACAGAACTGCCACTATTTGATATGAAAGATTCCATTTCTATACGGATGCATGAACCCTTACTCGGGCATAAGTAACTTTCGGAAATGTGAGACCGAATATAGAGTTCCAATGCGTTTAAAAATATAGATAGTTGCACTACAGCAGCATAATTTTTATTTATAGTTTGATTGGCCCCCTTTATCGAGTGTACAAGCCCATAATAAAACAAACACGCGGTAGCAAGCTCGTGCTTACAAAAAAATAACGTATCAATCTGAAAAGAAAAATAACAGAAAGAATGTGGTTCCGTGTTACTCATGACTGTCAATAGTACCTTGAATATTAAGCAATTCATTAATATTCCTGAGTGATATACGTTATAAGCGTTTCTACTACCGCCAGTCTTGGTAAACACTTGTCTATAAGGTCGGTCTAGAAGCTTGTTATTTCTTCGAAAGGAATGGCCGTTTGTATGATAATCAAAACTAAGCCCACATTGAACAAGGGTCCATCGTGTTCACAGCCTTCAAAATTCTATGTTCATCCACTACCCGTGAAACAAAATAAATGTTTACTTACTGGGTTCAAATGCGTCTGGCGTGCCTGTGGTTTAGTGATGGTCAATTTAAATGTATTATTTGTGGCAGATGGAATCAAGTCCAGCCACACCTGAACTATAAAACAATATGAAAAATGAAAAAATTCTGAGATGTTACTAAACCGCTATTCAAACTGGGGATCTGGATTTGAGAGCAGCAGAAGACCAGTATTATAACGAGGAAAGATTCGACTGAGGTACACGGTATATAAAATCGAGCAGTAAACATCGAACAGTAAAATCGAGCAGCTTTAAAGAGTTATATTTTTTACGTTTTCTGTAGATGAAATTTTCCAGCACAATTTATTGAATTTATAAAACTATCACATACTTTCATCGTATACTTTTCTAGACGGAACGTCAATCCAGTCAGACAGTAAGCAGTTTGCAGTTAAATTAATTTTTCAGATATTCGCCCGCAACCCCGTTCTGCCAGACATACTGCGGCGTCGCAAGACTCGCCGCTGTTATTGGCCAATCATCTCAATTAACGAAAGCTGACGAGTAACTTGAACTACGCGAGCAGCGCCTTGAAATAATTCCGTTAATAATTTGCGGTCCCAAGCGGAACCTATATCCTATTTATTCTACCACTTGAAATAGGACAACCTATGAATTTGAGCCAGAGTGACCACCAACGATGTATCCACCCTCTCCTATAGACAGAAATGTACAAACGATTCGTCTTTAAAAGCCGATCAGACTGAGGCTCTAACCATTTAGTTTTGTTGGATGAACCTGCTCAACTACAGAAAGTTTGTTGCTTTTGATTCGGTAGTATCGAGCAAGATGTTTCGGCTAGTGACATGTGCTCTATTCATTGGGGCTGTTGTAGCCCAAGAAATGTTTGACAAAAAGAAGGACGTATTGACTGCTATATGCCGCGCCCAATGTCTCAACAAGGTAAATATCTCTACAGATTTTCCTTTATTTATTATTAGCAAAGTCTAGATAAAGTTTTGATAGTAAGAGTTGACTACATCATTTGGGCCGACCACTTTCATGGTATTTTAGCTAATGTGCGGCTCGAAGCAAGTTCTACTTAAACACGTTATTTGTCGTATGTAAATTTAGTGGCTTCGGCCTTAAACCTTACGCAAACAAAAAGTGCTCGGTGTGTTCAAGTACTGTTGTATTCCGTGTTCAGGGCAGGCCTACTTTTTTTATTTAGAGCCACTTATAGTAACTCGTAAGGACGTAAATCAAGGTACCCGAAGAATCTTGTAAATTGGTTGACTTACCTATAAATAAACAGCAAACATTTTATTGACATTATCGTGGCTCTTATACAGTTGTTACAGAACAACAAGCTATCTATAATGAGAACTGTTATTCTTAAAGGTTTTATCGAAGTTCGGAAAAGCGCGTGATTTCGTAAGCTATAAGCCTAATCATATATTATATTCTTAAGTGTTATACATTATAAATATATGTCATAACTTTTTCGTACAGCCACAGAATGGGGTAGAAAATGTAAAATTCTTGTGGAGAATGGCCCTGCTTAATCTACATTCTGCCATGCGAAAACGCCACGTTCCGATGCGTATGGGCTAACCAAGTAAACTGCTTCGCATGCTTTACAGTTTTATGTACCTGAAGTGAACACAAACTGCCTAGATGATTCGGAGTGTTGGATGGTAAGAATGAACATGCATCTACACTTAGAATGTCAAAACATTTTCATTGCATATTTCATTTCTATTTTCTTTTAATTCAGTTGTAAAAAATCTTACTCAAACTAAAGAATATTTTTACTTTAGAAAACCTAACAAACTAAGATGACGTATTATTCGAAAAATGCTCATGAGTAAGTTCCCCAACTCTGACATTGTTATTTGGCATTCTTTCAGTGTTGGGATACATGCCAGATGTTTTACTACAACTACCGTATATGGGGGCCTATGTGCGGAGAAGAGCGACTTTGCGTAAGTATTTTCGATCACCGGAGAAAAAATTTTAGTTGCGTCATTTTTTGAAACGTGATACTTCAAACCTTTATGATATATTTAAATGAGACATATTCGTGTAACACCTTACTGGCTGCCGATCATCGATCATGAATCAGACTATGTTCTTATATAACTAAATATTAATAATCATTAACTTATACGTTTTTGTGTCCGAAGTTCCCGGGTTGTCAAGAGTCGTGCAATTTTCACCGTTTGCATGAGGAGTTAACTGAAGTTAAGCCTGGCGATAGCGGAGTTGCTCAGCCGTTAAGACATGACTACCTACCAAAGAAAGATGCCGTTCGCTTCGAGTGGTCGCGGCCCAAAGGTGACCACCAGATCGGACAATTGGTCTACGTTCTTCTAATTGAAGACGAACTTTCTGGCGGTTGGCAACAATTAAAGCAGACTTTTTACCATAACGCTACCGTTCGACGTGGTCTACTCAAGTCCTCGTCGCACATTCGCCTCATATCATATGACTCTGAGGGTAGAACGGCTGAAATAGAGAAAGCATCCGCCGAGTTGGATTTCAACTCAGACAGCGAAAATGTTGACGAAATGATTAAGGATCAGAGATACTTTGATGACGTGGTCCCACCCTACATTAATCATTTTGGTAACTCCTCGTTAAACAACCAGAAGCGCTGGCTCCCGACTCTGCAGTCGCTACGCTACTCGAATAAACATTCGGGCGGTATTGATGCTGTAGTATCCTGGGAGCACATGTCCCATAAAGCTCAAGTGAAGTACGTGGTTGAGTGGAAGCAAGCGGACCAAACCGTCGACCTCATAGGACAATTGACTACGAATAACAACGTCGGTATTTTTACTTTATGGCCAAGCACCGTTTACCAGCTGACTATCCGTGCGGTTACTTCTGGGTCAACTCGCCCAATTGCGCAGAGTGGTACTCTTATTATCGACACATCTGCTCGCACCTATGATTCGTGGATCGCCAGCAAGTACGCTACAGTACTAGGTGTGGCCACTATCCTAATTATTGCTGCACTAGTCCTTGTAACTATTACCAAATGCTATCTATATAGCCACACTCCTGAAATGAAGGCTGGTACAGAGATCAAATCTGCCCGATCTACAGAAAGGCCGCCATCCTTCAGACATGCTTCTGTAAAAAAGCAACTGTCATCACTTGGCGCCCGGATTACCCAGAGTCCCCTCAGTCCCTCGACGAAACATGACCGCTTGATTGAGGAAGAACCCTCGTTCTCGTTTGACCATCACCGAGCGGCAATCAACCCTTATAGTGTCTAGCCTGTTGCCTGTAGGTAAGAATGTTAACTAACGGGTCACTACTGCAACATTTGAAATGCAGCGATATACGTATCACGGTTGCTCCTATCATACAAGTTCTGAAATCTCGTATCCTAAGTAAATCATTCAGCAGAACTATGTATGTTCATGTATAAAATAAGTTTTGTTTTAGCAGACGAATCACGAACATAACTTAAAAACGTTGTGTGGTTGTGCTGCTCATTTCTGTTGGAAATTTAAAAAATGTCAACAAAAGATAGAAACTAATGATTCAAGAGGGTTAATTGTGCAAGAATAAATACAAGCCCAATTCGCTTGTGCTCTACGAGATTCGAATCGTAGCTCTTATTGATATACTAGAGAAAATTTCAATAAAAACTATTGTAAATTAATTCAACTACAATTGGTCTTAATTGGGGGATCACCAATTAATTCGAAAATCACATTTGGGAATCTTGATTGCCACCGTTTATTTGCCAGAGGTTGTTGTTTAAACAAGTGTGATGATCCACTGGTTATCAAAGACAATTTATCTGGTGGAATCGTCTACTTGGGGTTGAACTAATGTAGAAAGCATTGGTAGGCTTACTCTAAAAGTCGCCATTAAAGGTTAAACACTCTTCTTTCGAACCTTCGCGGGTTTTTTCTTCTCTCCATTATGTACAGTCGCCGCCCTCCTATGACAGTACTTTCCTATTTAGAGAGAAACTAGATACGGGCAACGAATCGAACGCCAATTACTTCGTGTTCACACTTAGTGATCAGTGTAGTGGACGCTGTATTTAGACTCGCCTGATCCGAGGCAATACAGCTTTAGCTTGAGTATGTGCTCAAACAAGCGTTATTTTGCGGCTCCACCTTGCTGTCGATACCACCGCAAAGGTGACAGCTACTGCTTCGGGACTACTGCATTGGGTGTTCTCGCGGCTATATTTTCTTGAATTATTCTTGGTTATTTTTCTTCATTGTGGGAAACTTTTTTTTACACAAAACATCGCTTTACATACCTACATTGAATATAACAAGGACGCCGTATTTAACATTAGCTGCTGTTTTTTTTTTAGTTAATGTTATCATAAAGGGTATTTCATTGCTTTGAAATAACGAACGATGAACAACTCGTTATACAAGAGATGGTTAATGGTAGGTCTTTGGTGAAACACTTGTTGGTCACGAAGAGAGCGAAATGGAGCGACCTGAAGCTCTTGGAAACCCAGCTAAAGATTTATAACGTGAATGTTTCGGATTTAGAAGAAGCAGAAAAAGGCAGATCAAGGTCGATTGTTACATGCGCCTTTTACTTTAACTGCATACAATTTGGCGGGTGATTACTCCATCACAATAAAGCATATGCATTAGGTACATTGGTTTTGAAAGATTGGGTTTAAATCTTTCCTTCACATCAAACACTTTGAAATCAATAAAAGGATAGGCACGAATAAGTCGTATCTGATACTAAATTGGGTAATCACATGTGCACACCGTTATGGCGTTGCTATCTTAGGGCGCTATATATAGTTTTACTATTTTTTAATAACATTTGAATTTATCAAAGTATCCAGACATAATACCAAAATAACTTTCATTTCAGCTTAGACTTTTACAAAAATCTCGGTAGCTCTCCTAGCTAGGTCACAGTGCAGAAACATACGGGGTTCCAAATCGTTATAAATGGAATATCGTATTGCGTTGAATGGATCGTGTGATGTTTATCGGTGATGCAACATGCCTCGGATATGTTGAGAACAAATAATATCGTTAGCTCTTCGTAGAAGGCTGGCTTGCTTCCAAAAGGTTTTTCGTCGCATCGAGATCGCCATTTTAGTCCCTTGAGTTTCATTTCCTTGAATCTATATTCGTGAACCCCTTAACCAGATGAAAGGATCGACGACAGGAATCTACATTGAATATGAAATGACTCCTAAAGTAAAATCGGTAAAATTCAGAGCAGGAAGGTAAGTAGGTAATACTTAGTAAACCTGACAAAACCATAACGCTTGTCCATATGTTGGATTAAAGTATTATTTTATGGTCGGAGCTGTATGAAATGTAAAAGCAGATTTTTGCAGGAATAGCCGTAATTGTCAGCGAGTTGAGCACTGCAATAAGTAGCATGCTGGAAGCGAAGTTTCTCTTGTTTCATCACTCTCTTAGTCAGTCTCTCTAGCCTGCCGCAAGTATGAACAAGTTCTATTAAGCCGAAACATTCGTGCGGTCTCAGAACGAGAGAAACTCCAGAGAACAGATTTTAAAGAAAATGGGAATAGCTTGCAGGATCTGACAATAATCCTAAACCCTTAAGAGGAAAGAGTATCAGAGAGGATGTGAGAATCGACGAGAGGTTTTTGCCGTTCACTCGCTGTTTATGACTAAGATTGCTTTTTTCTATTGAATCTGCAGGGAGCTAATTCTAACGAGAGTGACTACACGGACGGGCGTTGAATACCGCTCCAGTGGCTCAGTACCGATCGACTGTCGTTTGAAAAGCGCAAGTCTTTTATGGAGTTCGCTTTACAAAGCTCTAGAGGTCGCATAGAAGGTATTTGGAAGGTTTTATTTTGCATTTTTTTTATATGATGTGGAACAGCTGCACCGAAAACGATCTCTGGAGCAAATATAGTAATGTTTAGTGAGCACAAGCCTATGGATATCGAATAGTCAGGTGAATAATATCGTGACATTTTTAGCTTAGAGGCCAGTATCTATCTCAGGTTTGTGGTGAATCAACGGCGATGCCCAACTACTTGCCTGAACAGATGTATATAAGGCCCTAACTGATTTCAAATTATGAATTTCTTGCATATGGGCGCTTTTTAAATGATATTGAAGATGGTAAATTTGTTTCTTTAGGAAAACACTGCGTTAAAATAAAAAGGTTTACAGAGCTTTATCATGGTCGAAAAGTGGAAGTTAGCATTTCCAGACCATAGTCAGCCCAACGGGTTGTGTCATTTTATGACTTTACATTGTAATCGACGTGATATGTAAAACTTGAAATTAGCATTTTCAGACTATAGTCAGCCCAATGGGACGTGTCATTTTATGACTTTACATTTTTAATGGACGTGATATGTAAAACTTTAAATTACCGTGGCGATTTTCCATTTGCACACTTCTTCGAAAGGCCTTACTAATTTTTCTTACCTGTCAAACTCTTTCCAGAGTTAACTGTTACCCACAGTGAAACAAAAAAGAAAATTCGAAGCAGCCGAGGCATCAGAGAACTACTACAGAACTTCTACTTTTTGAGAAAAACATTAGCGAAATCGACAATAAACTCCTTAGAAAATGTTCCGACTTACAATAGCCTTGGTTGATCTCGTTCTACTAAATATGGCTATGGTAACACTAGCGGACGATATAAACGCCTTAACGGCGATGTGCCGTGTTCATTGTCTAACAAAGGTAATTAGTATCCATCAGATCAAAACATTTGTCGCATTGTACGGAGTATGCGTTTTTCTCCTACCTAAACCTCCGCTACCAAATCGAATAAAATTACGCCCGTACTAATTCTAACTAATACTAAATCTAACTCTCTGGGTACTTGGCCATACATATTACTGGTAGATTGCTTTTAACAAATTAGAAAAAAATGAATATCTCGTGTGATGACAACGTGCGGAATTCTAAGGGGTATCCATTCAAAATAGCTTTTGGACCTTTGGTGGTGGTGCCAATGTACACGGGTAATTCTCAGTGTTTAGGCAAGGTATTTTGTCTCAGCATGAGCAGAAGAAAGTGATTCCAATTTTTAAATTGCTGCTGGACATATAAAAGTAACTGCTTGTTTTTTCTTACAGTTCTCTGTTCCCGGATCTAATACGAACTGCTTCGTAAACTGGGATTGCTGGACGGTAAGTGTCTACAGTTTACCTGCGTATGACATCCGCAAAAAAATTTACACTGAGCCCATAATTTGTGCACATCAACAACTCAAAGCACTACATTTTCGGAGACTCTGCGTAGTAGCTCGACGGACAAAATCGGTGTTTCAGTAAAAATGGTAATAAAGATACACACCCAGTTACATATAACAAGGGAAAGGCGCGAAAAGGGGTATTATAAAATCCTAGTACTTCTAAAGTGCAAACTTAATTAAGCACGCAAGTAATAATTTCCTGTACGGGATCGTAGGTGTAGCAGAAAAATATGTTACATTCGTTATTCTCTCAATTATGATCCCTTCCAGTGCTGGTATTCATGTCATCGCTTCTATGCAAGTTTCAACATATGGGGGCACATGTGCGAGAAGAAGCAGGTCTGTACAGTTAATGTTGTACATACAAAACTTGCACATTATTCAAAGCGGATTATACGCCAAACATAATGTACGATTAGATTATTGACAGCAACGTGACTGAGTGCCACACTATATCTTATAATACTTGTCCGTAGTGATTCCTTAAAAGCTTCTAAGCGGGCTCATCAAGTAGGATTTGACTTGAGTACGATTAGTCGGTAGTTATGATGATCCTGCATATATTTTTTTGCAGTTCCCGGGGTGTCAGGAAGCTTGCATCTTCTATATTTCAAATTCAGGCAACCTAATGAAGACGCCATTGAACAGAACACTGTTCAGTCAGGCACTTACCTATATATATTCGCCGGATTTCAACGCAGTTAATTTCGAGTGGATGCTTGCGGAGGACGGTACGAACCGGAAAGCCAAAGCAACGGTTCACGACCTTCTGGTACAGGATGAGTCAACAAGAAACTGGCGATCCCTTGAGCAGACATTCTTCACTAATGCCACTATACGGCGTAGTTTACTTCGCAAGTTTTCAATAATCCGCTTGGCCTCGTATGGATTCGATGGAATTATCGCCCAAACTGACAAACGGTACAATGAATTTGATTTCACTCTTCACCCAAGAAAGGCTAAAGAAGACGCAAAAGATAAAGTGCGTGTTACTGGGTTGGACAGCGCACCCAATACTGGCAGCTGGATACCTGTTCTCAGCTCGGAACGCTTCGCGAACGCGTATGGTGCTATTGATGCCGTTTTCAACTGGACCAACCAGTCTCGCGAAACCAAGATTTCGTACGAGGTTGAGTGGAGACTTTCAGATAACGATACCAATACTGAGACAGGGCGAATTTATACTAGAGAAACCTTTGCAAGGATCTTATTGTGGCCTAATAGCGTTTATCTGGTGTCAGTTCGCGCGTTTAATTTAAGTGAGCCTGATCAACGCGCCACACTTGTGGCACAGAGTTCGCAACTCCGCGTGGACATTGGTGTCCACATACCGGGAACACATATGTTCTTAAATTGCCCGGTTTGTATCGCGCTTGCTTGCTTTATTACACTCTTCGCTGTTGTGCTGATTATCTTGGCGTTTGTCTATACCAGATTATATGTCTGCCGCACGAATGTCACGAGGGATGACACAAACAGAGCTCTTTACAAGTTAGCAAGGGACATCTGCCACGTATTAAAGGATGACAGCCCGGGTACGTTTGAACATGTTTGTCCTATGACTGTTGGCCATAACAGTGCAACAAGTCAATATCATTTGCGTGTTGAACAAGATGAGTCGCGGCTCACTGAGCAAAGCCCCTTCCTACAGGGCAAACATTCACCAAAATGTCATCGTACAGGTCTTCCCGCGAAATTAATAGCCCATCATAGCGAAGCAACCAAAGTTACTGAACTGACCGTGCATAATTATTAACTCCCTAGCCCGTTCGTGAGTGTACACTTGTGGGTAGAGTTTTTGAGCCTTTGGGAGAACCACGTGGAATATTTTTAAGTAGTAACTGTGTAGGGTTTTGCCTATGCGGAGATAAATCCAAGTAGCTGTCAAAAAATACGCTCGGCAACATACGTTAGTGAGCAAAAAGGTTGCCTTTTAGCGTGATGAACACGCCTCCTAAATACTATGTCACGCAATATAAATATACACACCAAACCCGTTGTCATATTTAATTATGCGCATTATCCTTAATTCAGTGGATTTGTTAGAATAATGTCCATATGTTGGCTACAAGTGCTTTGGTGTGTGCTTTGGTATCTGCATAGCCACACCATCAAGAACGCTATTATTCGTACCGATAACTTTAACATACTTGACTTACCGGTACATTACCTTTGATATAACATTAACATACTTATGTTATATCGAAGGTAATGTGTACGTCATTTGCTGAATGGGAATACCTTTACCAAATATGGATAGACTGATAACGGTTTTAGATTTCATGCTATATTTAAAGGATACCGACTTTTCATTTTTTTGGTTATGTAATCTGCGCCAAAAAGCCATGTGGACGTTGTTTTTTACTCCTTATTTTAATTTTTACATTTTGAATTGTTCCTGTGCTCTAGCCTGGGCTCTGCTATGACCAGATAAAAGCTACTATAACTAAGTCAAACTCTGTTGTATGATATGTGTACTGCATTCCTGCTTTATTCGCAGATTATGGCGTAATTCAATACTTTTGTTGATTTTTCATTTATCACACTCTTCAAAATATTACTGAGAAATATTACAAAATATTATGATTAAGTTCTAGTTATGGATAAATAAACACGTGCAAACCACTAAATGTATATAACAAATAATGTGATAAAAATGTACATACATCTTTTTTGCTATATAATAAGCGAATAAATTAAGAGCATAGACTTTCCAGCGGTCAGTATTTGAATTTGAGCAATACCTCTCATGAACTCCACCTGTACAATGCCCCTTCCAGAAGGAAGGCCTATAGCAAAAATAACTCATTAAGTGCATTATGAAAATAGGATCATATCAAGGTATGTTATTGGAATCGTTAAGGTGTGGTACTGAAATAAACATCAATGCTTCTATTTTTTAAGAATTCGCTTTACAATTTGCGCAAGGAATCATTGATGGGATTACAATTAAGGTCACAAACACACTTTCTCTCTGCTCATTTACTCATCAATGAAGTGCTTTATTGACTGTATACAGAAACATAATCTTGTTATGTCTCATTAACACGTGTCAAATGAGATTGGATGGTCGAAGACTTTTGGTCTTTCAATTGCTTGCGTTTCTGAGTTGGCGGGGAATTACATATCACTACGGCAAAAATGCTCATTGACAATTTTGTGTTAATTTCACGGTTCATTTCTCTCCCTCTGTTCACTTTGCCGCCAAGATTCCTCTCTTCCATCCACAAATCGAACCACTTTCATTTAAAAATTGAGTTGTTTGAAAATACGTTGTTATTTTGCTGCTGCCGCTACTTTGCCTGATACTTAGTATTGTTATTTCATCGCTACGCTTTAGCAGCTGAAGGCATCGTAGCGAGCTTCTCCATCATCTCAATCATCAAGTTTGGTTCTCAATCATCGACTACAACAAATCTGTCCGTATACTGGAATTTTCAAACGAATCTGTCAGAAACCAGAGGAGAATGATATGGAACTAGGCTTTGAGTCCTAAAAGCAATTGATTTTATTGGGGTCGCTGCAGTGCAATTGAAAAAAAAGTGAAGCGTCTCGAACGCGAATCGCAAAAAGATACAGAATATAGTCCAGATCTTTTCAATAACAACAAATTTGAATTCGGCTAAGTCTGCGCAGGTGAGCTTCTGTATAAGGAGCTTAGCTCCTATACCAGAGTCGATAATGGGTCCGTACAAAATGAGATGACGAATTGGATGTTTCTCATGGTACACTGCTAATAAAAGGATCAGTAAGGCAGCTAAATTATTTGTACACTGAAGCAGCTGAGCTGGCCATTTGGGCTATATTATAGCTCAGCCAGCACTGAGCGTTCCATTTCCGGTTTCAATTGGGATAAATTGGAGTACCGTATGCACGCATATGCTGTGCATGCTGATTTACCTGTCAATCAGAGCTTACATTTCATGTCACTTTAAATGAGATACTACATTTTACTACTTTTTTTATGTTTGGTTACCTATTAGTAAGCCACTCTGCTACCAGGAAATCCAAAAGACAATTGTGTACGAAATGCAATTTAATAGAATTGTAAGTAAATTAGAAAGATAAGCAGCTAAATGCCATATACATACTACGCATACTTATTTCGTGTCACAGGTCCAACATTTTTGAAAGAAAAGTTAAACTCTGTGCGTCCACACCACCGTCCTGCGATATTTTGTGGTGGAACTGTATCTATCCCTTCGAAAATCAAAGGTCTGTATTTCATGAAGAATAACTGTTTTTCAATGGTCAGCCGCATGGCATACCGCAGAACTATACGGAGAAAAGTCGCAACTAGATAGAGTATATGAAAATCACCATGCATGTCGTGGAAGTACTGTGTCGATAATGCTAGAGGCTGAGTATATATAACGTGAATGCCCCAAATGGGTGGTCGTGTTACTAATAACAATCGCGGGTCTCTCACAATTGAGAGACTGTTTCTTTTGGTTTACTGTAGAGGTGACTGTCACTGGGTGCAATCAACTCTATATTCTATAGTTAGTTACTACATAAGCTTAGTATAACACGTTTCGTATATGTATTCAACGCAATAGCCATCGCAAGGTCTACATTTGGAATATTTATTGTACCAGCTGTTCCCTCTATTGCACTGTGCATATCGCATATGTACGCCATCGAGATGACAAAAATAAGAACTTGGCCTTCGGATAGCTATTTCTTTAAAATCATCATAAAAATTGGATTTTAACAGCAATACTTCAGTAAAAAAATTGACTATTGAATGTAGGACATAAAACATTTTGCAGGTTATGAAAATAACGTTTGCTCCTTTTAAATTTATTCAGTTATCACCAAGCTAACATCCTACATGAAAGCACAAGAGCGAAAACATATATTACTAAAGCGCTGTGAACTCTCGAAAACTTCGAAGCTGAAAAAACTATCGTTTTTTTTAGCACCGAAAGGCATCTCCCGTATAACTACTGATTTAGAATAAATTCAATTTTTGGGAGACAATTCGTCATCAAGAAATGAATTTATATTTCCAATAATGTATTTCTTGCTGCGGAGTGTGTATTTTTCTCGAAAACGTAGTTTTACTATCGGATGTGCGTTTTGTTGAAATGCATTTTTTGAGTTATACTGCTGTCGTATTTGATTGCAAAAACGTAGTCAAGTGTGATTCTTTGCGTACATTTTACTGAGTATATATTTAATTTCAATTTCTTTCTTATTTATTTTTCAAAATACTCAATTTTTATATTTCATTTTCTGTTTGTTTTTTGTATGAAAGCAATATATAGATTACACCATTTTGCTTAACAGTAATTGAAAAAAGGAAACATTCAGTCCTAATAAATAAATAAATATTATTGGCTTAATGTATCATGAATATTTGGATCCCAATAGTGTCAAGCTGATTGCTGTCAATCTCAATCATATCCAGTGCCAATGGATAACTAATTTAGTGTACTTGTCGATTGTTAGTATTGCTTTAATTTATACTTCTTTATAGTCCTTTGTAGCGATGCTGGTCCTGTAAAAAACGGTACTAACAACTAAAGTTTCATTGCTCATTACAAAAAAATTGTCGCCAAAAAATTTCAGCCGGTGGTGCTCTCCTTCTCGCCAGAGGGTGCCCTTTCACCGAGCCCCCCTCTCCACTCGTGGTCGCTTTCATTTATAGCGACCGGAGCCAAGAGCATGTCTACACTCGCGACTAACTTGTGCGTGCAAACAGTACATTGGGATTAATAAAAGTAGAGTTTAGTGATCATATAAATAGGGAGTAACAACTCTGTAGAACAATGTTACGGTTTGTGTTGTGTGCCGCAGCCTTGTCGGGCATTGCGACGGCTCAAGACATGCTTGAGGATAAAACTCATGTCATGACAGCTAGGTGTAGGGCACAATGTCTTAATAAGGTATGATATGATGACTTTTGGAAATTAAAATGGATCGATTATATTAGCATTTCACGCATTGGTTAGCTCAGCTTTAACAAAAATCCGACCGTCCAAATTAAACCTATTTTTTTTTACATAGCGTCTTGCTTTTCCTTTGAACCACTTTCTGATTGGAGTTGTTATGCTATGTTTGATCAAACGTTAAACGTGACATTTTGTAGGCTAATTTCATTTCTCTTGGTGTCATTATATCGTAGTCTTTATCAAGTATTACTATTGATAAATGAACTCGACCTTATAGAAGGGCAGTAAGCATTGGCTCTAATTGCCTCGGTTTATAATATTGCTCGTCTTTTTTCGTCATTTTCCTATTTTTTGAAATTGCATATAAAAACCTAAAAATTGTATGAAGATCTTTGAGAAACAAATACATCGAATCTTTTTGTCAATTTGCACATGTGGCCTAAATTTGCCTCTTACTCGGCCTGAATTTCTCAATCGTCAGCTTTCTGGTGATCAGTACAGTGTTGCTCACGTTCGGTGGTCTGACTACTTTGTCGAACCACATCTTTAAGCTTCATGAAACTCGCGTGAAGTCACTGATCCGAAAACACCGTATTCTGCCGGACGTTCAATCTAGTTTTTGTTTAAATGACGCGTTGCTCTTTTTTGTGGTCCATCGCGTCTGCTGCCACAGGCTGGCTAAAACATGTACATGCTTCGTTCCATTCAGCTGTAAATTACCTATCCTGAGCTCAGCGTTCTGGTTTCGTCCCGTTTCTCGCTTAACTCTACTTTTCCTGCACAGACGGCAAATGTCGAGTTACGACGACAATGACCCTTCGTGGACGGTCGAAACATATCGAAATTTTCTGCTACAAAAATTCGCCTCAGTTTCGCCTGTCCATGTCTCTTTAGTCACTCAAATCCATTCGGAAAGTGTGTTGCTGAAACCATAAGTCCTTCCCGCTTTTCAATCGCAAAGCATCTTAGAGATATTCGAGACTAGCTAATTCCACTCCATTCTCCGGACGAATTGTTATTATTGTCACATAGAGTCGGTTATCTTGCATTGTTAACGGAATGTAAACAACAAGATGTTTCGCTTTTCCATACCATACTTCGGATACTGGTTTTGGTGCTAGGAGTCCACCCCATTGTTGCTTTTGTCGTCATCGTTTTCGTTGTTTTCTTCGCCCTTTCTCTCAACCTCCTCTGCCTCTTTCGTGTATGCATCCGGATGAGATCTCGGCATGGCTCGTTCGGAGAAAGACGATGTTTCTCTGCAACCACTGACGAATTGTGGCCCACGCAGAGAAAAGGGGAAACCCAAGAGAACAGCGTCGGCAGCAGACATGAGAAGCGGGAGCCTTTTGTGAAAGGACTAACCACCATCTGGATGCTTTCAGCCGTTATCTGATCGACTTCTAGTTCGCACTTGATGGGCGCCGCGTCGTATAGTCAGACTAGATTTTATCGTAATATCATTTGGGGCTTGCTTCAACTCCCATGACCAACCGCCATCACCGCTAAGAACGAACACTAAATTAGTAAATACCATAAGCTTCGTCTTGTTTAAAGTCAGGATTTTCAGCTCTCGTCAGCTTTTAATGAGTACTTGTCTTTTTAATCCCCTTTCTTGCTTCTGACGGATTAATAATATTCAGGAGTTGTCAAATGCTGGAAGTGAAACTTACTTTTTCACAAATCCTTTCTATTGAAGGATAAAAATTGCCTGACTCTTATCGCAATAAAAAATCATTATGCGATGTAACAATTTATCGCGTTCATGTCTTGCTTGCACGCACTCATATATTTACCTTACCGCTATCAAACGATAAGTACTATGCCCGAATTTATGAGACGCGAAAATGAATAGTCCAGATGTGTTAGTCCGTTGTCGAAATCGCTTTTGTGTTATAAGTAGCAATCGAGTGGTTTTCCGTCCTTATTCTGCGACCATAATGTTGTGCCTGCTCCCATTGTAACCTAGACTACGGTTATTTTCACTTTCAGTTGCACGAAATTTCTTGAACTTGCTGAAGGGGTTGTTCTATTCATGTATATATGCATATTGCTTGTAATGTGTTTGTGTATGTTACTTGGTTTCGTCAAGATCTCGCTTCAAATTCAGTTGGTAATGGCTCTGGCGTAGGGTGCAATATGAGACCATCCGGAAGTGGAAAAACTTTCTTGCGAGGCTAGCGACAGCTTATTTACAAGGGAATGAAAGACTAACATGCTTTTACTTTTTTCTGCCTCTTCCAGTTCCACTCCCAGAGATCGGACAAGACCTGCTTCGATAATGCCAACTGCTTTATGGTAAGAGCCTGCAACATATTTTTTCTCTTGTGACATTTATATTTTCGAACGCACGACGCCACAACGATCGTAGCGATCGAGGTTGATACCTTGCCGATTTTCACATGATCCGATTTCACCTCGTTGTTCCATATTCGGCCAAGTGTGAAATTCGTGTATTATTCTTTTCACTTCCGAAATCCATGGTTCTTCTGCTTCGAACCTGGCTACAAGCTTGCAGTAGAGACGTGATCCCACATTACATCCTCTCTACAAGGATAACAAAAGGCGGCGATGCGGATGAAACGCAGTGAGTTGGAACGTATCTGAATTCCAAAATTCTTTGATCGTCTGTACCTAACTGAGGATGCATTCAGGGATTTGTTTGCGCTCGAACCACAGTAACGTCACACCTTTGCGTCTATTTCTATGGTATCAATATTTCACCGCCTAAGCGAGGACAACGTGCAATCGTTCCTAGTTGTCGAAGCCAACCAGAACGGTCTTAGGATCGCTTTACTCTTCCGTTGGCTCAGCTGGTAGGTGAGGCGCCGACAGGCCCCCACAATACACCCGTGGTACGCGGCCTGTCCAATTCTCACTTGATGATCCGCGCCGCGCCATTTCGTACAATGCACAATTGCAGTAATAATACGCCCGGTTGACTCTGAGCAGGCGTTACAGAATAGCATTCAAACCCTACTAGGATAAAGAGGCTCTAGTCCGTCTGTGCTTCCCTCGACAGTTGGTTCTTTATTATTCGCACACCAACATTTCACGCACTGTGGAATATTATTATAGCACAAGTTTATTTATAATAATCGTCCTGGCGGAGGTAGCCATTGTAATGCAGAAATAAACTTTAAAACCTTCATCGATTCCTTTTCTAATATGTTTTCGTTATTGCATTAATTTCAGTGTTGGGATACGTGCAATTCATTCTACAGAAGTTACCAGATCTTGGGATCTATGTGCAATAAGAATCACCTTTGCGTAAGTGTCTGTAATTTGCTTCCATAGGTACTAATAAATAGTAATATTGCAATGTTTTGCTGTTTTGCAGTGTTGAAGTCTTGGCTGCTGGGTCTCTCAAATCACAGGCTTGTGATTTTGGATCCTTCATATTGTTTCTTTAGAACTTTGCCTTCCCTTGTTTCTCGCTATCTCTTTTTTTCTTTCTGGCTCTCTTGGGCGAATCTGAATCCGTGCCCAGGCCTCTTCTATTGGCTGCTGAGCAATTATGAGGTACGCATCATCCAAAACTTCGTCCTTCTTTCTTCTGGGTACGACTGGTTCTGCCGCTTTTACTACGGCCTTTTCCCCTCATTTCCCGATTTCGTTCTTGTCCGTTGCTACTGCTTCTTCTTTTGCTCTTCTTTTCCTCAGTCATAGTCTTCGGTGGTTTCGTTGGTGCTCGTTTGGCCCTTCATCATCCACCACTCGTCGTTATAGGGCGTTCATTCGGCGAAAATGACGACCAATGATAGCGGGCCAATGACGTGTCGATTATCGTCGACCTAGAGATAGAATAGACAGACAGGCCCTGTTCTGTAATCTGACGAATAGCCTCTAGGAGTAACATAGGAGTAACGATAGCTACAACAAGTTTTGTGCGTCAACATCATCTATTGGTGCGTGCCGTCCAGTTCGTTTATTGACATAAGGAGCTTCGCCTGCTGCGTTCAGCAGTTCATGCTGTTACAAACGAAGCCATAGCCGTATAGACACACCATAAGCTACTATTATGTCCTCTTCGTCTCCTTCTTCGTCGATTTCTTTTGGCGGGCGAACTCTTTGCGACGATCCCACTTCATCGGCTTTCAAACGTTATTGTTATTACCACCTCTCCTACCCGAAGTAGTTACTATTACGCGGTCTTCCGTTCACCAATAGGATGGAAAGGAAGAGGGAGGTAGCACAAGGCCTTGTTAACACAGCCCGATGCTTCGCCCGAACTACGGGTCAGTCATCACCACTCGTACGTCTACGACTGTGCCTTCATGGCCTCCATAACTTTTCCCCCCTCTACCTGTGAGTTTTATTTGGGGGCAGCTGCAACTGTCGAACGGATATGCTTATTACGTATCCACTGACTATTTAACTACAGTTACGATATCGAGGAGACAACGAATGTTGGGGTTGGAACAGCAGCTGGCAGTGAGGCTCCTGCT
The DNA here is from genome assembly GCA_002081605.1 of Tropilaelaps mercedesae. Taxonomy (NCBI): domain Eukaryota; kingdom Metazoa; phylum Arthropoda; class Arachnida; order Mesostigmata; family Laelapidae; genus Tropilaelaps; species Tropilaelaps mercedesae. The sequence continues at coordinate 18,734 of MNPL01001874.1, forward strand.
CGAGTTTTTTGAAGTGACTTACATAGAATTGAAGTGATAAGTCTTAAGGGAAGTTAGTTCTAAAGGATTTGAGTAGTGGCCGTATACAGACGAATGGGAGCCAAGTATAGCTTTTCAATGGCTTGTTGGGCGTGATGTGCCGTACATATTCATCTGTATTTATCTGTACAGGCTTGTCTTATTCTGCTTAAGGCGAAGAAGTCGTCGTCAACAGTGTCTTCTGGCATCTGCTATGGATCTCGCGGGTCTCATGAACTGTTGATGTATTGATATCAGTAAGCAGATCATTGTCATTTGATCTCAGCGGAAATTCCCAGTTAAACATAATGGCAGTATTCAAATGTGGATTTTGTAAGACTAACCGTCTAAGACCTGTGAAAAGCAGCATTCCTTATGCCAGTCAGTATCGTCTATCGTCGATACGACTTCAGGGCTTATTTGTTCTATCGGGTTCGCTTGGCCCTTGTACCTGAAGTGCCGTCTATGTCTCCATTAGCTTTCTGTCTGGCTGAAGAGTGAGTTCACGCGAAAGGCCTGGTACTGCCCTCACTCAGTTCGGCCCCCTAATTCGATCCTCACGTAAAGGTGAAGACAGCAGTAGTGCAGAAATAGAAGTGACTCATCGTCAGATCCGCGTAGATTAACGCAGAACCATCACATGGTCATCTTGATGGATGTTGATTACTCCGTTTTTAATGTTTTTGCTCTTACTTTTTTTGGTTCTATGCTTCCAACTGCTGCAGTGCCGTGATCGACTCTTAAGAACATCTTTGTTTATGTCGATCTTTTATTTTTTCGAACCGCCCTATCCTTTAGGGTCTCGTTTCGTCTTCTTTACGTTCATGTAAACGAGAAGCACAACACTACTCTAGCATAAGCCGATGTAACGAAAGTCAGTAAGTCGTTAACCAGCTCGTAAACTTTATGGGGTGCATTTCGGCGAATTCAGCTGCATGAAATAGAAAAAACGAAGATCAAGGGCACTCTTCGGCATCTGATAAAGCTCCTCTATGCAGGCATCTGACGATTTCTATCACGGTCAGGACGAACAAAAAAAATAGCCCCAAGACAGATACATAGATTCATTGCGACGTGTTCACTTGTTGAAATATCATCCCCTCATGTCTATCTCATTTCGACATTAGCAGACGTTGAAACGATGCGATAATTGTCTCGCGACTTCTCGCCCCAAACCACACTCAGGGAGAATAAAGAATAAATGGCGAAATTTAACAGAATGTCTCCGAGAACTCAGTTAGCACTTGTGTCGCGGAAAAGCAACGGTGCCGTCTACTTTATCTCGGGACCATTTGTAAACTCCCTTGTTTTCTGTGGTGTTATTCCGTGGTTAGTACTTTTTCAAGCGCTTCAGGAGCCACCATACGGTTTCCTTGATCCTTCGTTTTAGTCTCTTCACGGAGTCTTTTTGTGCCTTGCTCATGCGTTTATATATATATATATATATATATATATATATATATA
>MNPL01001876.1:0-11765 GCA_002081605.1 Tropilaelaps mercedesae
TATATATATATATATATATATATATATATAAATCATCTTATCGACTACCATTCCACCTCTTCGACCAATCTCTTAGTACAGGTGCAAGTGTTCCTGCTGTTCATGTAGCTTTCCCTATCCTAGATGCCACACGTTATTGGTTCTAGCTCTGTTTCATTTTTTCTCTCAAAGTCGTTCCCTAAACACTATATACTCCGGGTCGCTTCGCTATTTCACGGCCATCATTCTCACGGAGTTCCTCTTAACTCTGGACCCCACCGCTAACAGTCACCGTTTGTCTGGACATCGACAACGACGTGCTCCGATGTTTCAGACGCCATTCTCCTCATCTTTTCCAATATGTCGTCCCTCTTTTTCGTGTCACACTCGGCGTGCAGTCACGTTGTGACAACGCCGAAAACACGCACGAGTCTGCTGCGACAATGTCGACATCGACACTGCTAAGTTCCGCAGCCCCCTTCGGGCGGCGGAATCTCTTCTTGGGCGCGCGTGCGCTTCGCCGGATGGGGGCCACCTCTATCTGAGTATACTCAAAGGCCGTTGAATAGTGACTTCCAAGTGGGCGCTGTCCATTGGGGTCTCGTGTTCGCCAGATTGCAGCACCGTCTCAATTTACTGCGACGAACGCTATAAAGGAGTAAGCGTTGTCCGATGAAGCAGTGCCGCACTGGTAAAGCTTTGTGAGGCGGGTCTGCGCGTTGACAGCCACCGATGGAGAACCCCTGGCCAGATAGACGCTCGACAACCGTGTTAGATTTTGCTGCTCTGCTGGTATTGACACTGCGTTTCGAGTGTCCACTTCACCAACTGGCAGGACGCAGGACCCGGTAAGGGCGTTCGTTTGATCCCTGACGCAGCGTTGAATCAACGCCGGGATGGGATGTCCGGCGGGACCTGATCGAATAGGGCGGCAAGGCCCTACTGTAAATAGGACAGAAGGTATCCGGCGACCGGTAGCTTAGTTTTGCAGCTCCTGACGACAAAGGTCTGAACGTCACTTGTTCCATGTCTGGCTATGCCGTGCACGGATGAGCCTAGAAGGACAAAGGACATGCTTGCATATCTAACAATCTTCGACGAGTTCATAGCGGAGCTAACTAAAAATAATTTCAACAGAGGAAAAAAGAAAAACATGCTTTTAAATAATTTCCTCACCGCGTGACAACTTGAAGAGCTCTTGTTATTGAACTTACAACTCGTCCATTCACCAGCAGTTGCAACTGCGGAGTTCGAATAAGCCACTGCCGTAGGAATCGGCACTACTATATGGCTTTACGTAGAACAAACCTAGTGGGAAAAACGTGTCGCGATCCTAACGCGCGCTATCCCGATATCGCCATTTGACACAGTGTTCATAGCCTAAGCACAATAGCACGTCCCGCCGACACCAAAGTGACTGCCAATAATCGACAATACCATTAAGGCTTTCGGCCTGACAAAGGACAGCAGCGTTGGTCCGGTCTTCTTCTAAGTAGAGACAATTGTTGCATTTTTACAAGGATGGCACCACTACGCAGACATTAGAACACAAGCAGGCAATGTAGCCGAAACGCCGAGTTGTCATGTCGAATCTGAGGAAAACGCCCCGTCAGGCGGCTGATGATATTGGCCTCAGATGGCCATGACTGTTAGCTCTACTGCACGAGATGTTTGTTGTTTCTGTGTGCTTCCATAAAGGTAGGGTGCATCGCCGTAGAGGGAAGTAGGAGACGTCACACCTGTCGACGTATTAGCAAACAGATGTACCTATATACTGTGCCTCCAGGTAGACACAACTTGTCTTGCATTTATATATATATATATATACCGCTAACGGTTTCAGTATGTGCAGATGCCGAGTAAGTTCCCACGGAAGAAGATGCGTCTTCCTACCTGACAAACAACCAGCGTCACTGCAGTGCATTTCCGATCTCTCGAGAGGCCTGATGTGCGTGCGTGGAAGGGGCCTCCGTGGCAATTGTAGAAACACAAAGTTCCCATCTATGATTGGAAACGCGACAAGAACAGGCCCAAGTAGAAGATCTTCAGCAGGAAGGGAAAAAGCGAGTCTCCTCTCTTGGTCCGATTGCAGCGAGTACCGTTAAGGGATTTAGTCACTTAGTTTACTACTACAACAGAAGCCTGGCTGACTACGACGCATTTCCTAAAGCGGTGAGGCATGCCCTTGAATGGCAAACATGGCGAAGAGAAAACCTCACTGAGCAGATTTATTGCGTCCGTTGTATCCTCAAGAATAGTATGGTTCGGGGTTTCGTGTAATCTCAACGGCGTTGCGTGTCCGATCGAAATGTTTGCATGCGAAGTAACGTGTGAGGAGTGTATATGAATCGCCGGGTCGCTGGCATTTTTTTTAGCGGCCTTATCGGTGAGGAATTTTTCATGTAATGTTTATAGTGTGCAATATACATTTCATGGTCGTCCTCCGAAGATCGACTGTACCCTGTAGTGCTTTTCGTATTGTGACGAAATTTGCCCCAACGAAGTATTTGCGTGTACCGCGTGGGACTCATGCTGAGGGCGTGCCAGTGAAGCTCACGTCGTCTTAATCTGTCGCGTCGACTCGGACTACGCAATCTCTGCCGGTTTCGTTTGCCATCAAGTAAATGTCGATATAGGAAATGTTCCCCACGCGCGCATCGCCAAGTGAAAAGTATGCCAAAAAGATCGAGATATCTTTTGGCGGTTTCTATACCACCTTTGAGCGGTTCTTGACATGGTTAGCTCAGGAGGCTCCGACGATGATCATGTCCCATTCGCTAAGAGTCAGACGTGTGCAGCTGCCATAGAACGAATAGAGGAATCAGATACAAGAAAAACACGCAGATATGTCAGGTTGTTGATACTGAGAGGAGATGTACAAAAGGACAAAAAAAAAGCAGTGCGAACCAACCATGAAAACGTAGAGCCGTTAAGAAGGCGAACTCTAGGTATAATTAACTGACTTCTACAGCCAAACGAACTAGATGGGTTGTTCCGACAGGCGTACGTCATTTTCAACTGTTTTGCTTTGACATGACGCTTTGACATAACGGAGGACCTTAACTCGCATACGTCACCTAATGAAATCATCTAATGAAACACCACCACCAGGCGCTTTGGGGTCTGTTCACTGGCGCTGCTTCGTCGTCGCCTTCTCTGACGTTTGCAGAAATCCGATAAAGCGAGATCGGGTCTCAGCCTTTTCGCTAGTCATCGCTATTGAGAAGTTTACGCCGCGTACAAATATCTGCAGAACGTATACAGAGTGCACAATAGAGTGGGACAGGTTTTGATCGCATCTGAGGTTGCTATCGGGAGTTGTATCGTGCTGTATCGTGACAAAACCCACCAAATAGGCCAAGTATCTCAATCATGGACAGTCGAGCACAATATTCATGGCTAAGTCATCACTATCAGACTATCGATACAGCGTAGGGCTCCGTGTTTTGGTGTACTCGTGGGCATTTTGCTACCGCAGAAGCTACGCAGGTTAACCGTATCCATCCCCGCTGTTGCACGTGTTTATTTATGGCGTCTGCCTTATGACGATGGCAATGAGAAGGAGATATCGTGGAGGATAAATATACGCTGACGACCGAACCTAAAAACCATCGACACAATTTACAGATTTGCTAATGACGCCGATATAAAGAGATCGCCGTCTCTATAGCACGTCCTGAAGGATTCATATGGAGGCTTGCTACTGTGAATTCTAATGGGAAAGAATATTACCAATGCATGAGGTATTCATAGCTATCCTCTACAATCATCATATACAAGGACACGCGCATATAAAAACAAGAGCGTATCCATAAGGCTCTTTCGCTACTTGGAAGCTATATGGTCGTGCTCGACATCTGACCTCTTCCGCGCTTCCAAGGCGCTTCGCCTTTGGTGACTGCCTCCCTATAGTCCAGCTATCGGATACAACTGTGTCTGATCCAACTGCAGTGTTGGTGGCACTGTGCTATTGTTGTTAGATGATGATAGAGCCATTAGTTTCCCGTCTTTTCATTTGGCTATATATATATATATATATATATATTTACATATCCGTACAGGATCGTTAGACACAGTAGCCTTGGTGCCCCTGTCCGGGGGCACTATCTGCCGAGAGAAATCGCAAGAGGTATACGGCTTTCCAGCGGTTGCTTTGTTCCACTTCGATTCCACAACATCTGCGCCTCCATCTGTGAGGACAAAAGGAGAAAAGGAAAAGTACGAACCCCTAAGGGCCGTCCCCAACGTGCCGGAGTCTCCGGCGGTCTCTGACGGCCTTTGAGTCCAGCGGAGAACGCTCGGAGCAACACGAGTCCGGAGCACGCCGGCTCAATTGCGATTTCGCGGCCCCATGTGACAATCGCATTTGAAGAGTCGATAGGATTCACGAACGTAGACTTTCTTCCACTGCTCTCTGTTGTCGCGCCTCCCGCATGCATCTAAGCTCATCGCGGACTAGGTGAATGCAGTTCCGGCCTTTGGAACGGCCTGCGAACGGTCGCTGCCTCCTACCGGAGTCCCCACGAAGAATAATCGGATAGGCCGCTCCTTTTAACTCTGCTTGATGGACTCTTGTAACTGGTTCCTGTTGTCAGTCGTGGCGTCAGTTGCGTCCGCTCAAGTAGGTGGCGAATGGTGAGGCGTCTGGGACCTTGCTTGTGCCTACTCGAGTACCGCCACCGACCTAAGGCTGCGTTCGCCGTGCGTGCGTTGCTTGCAGATTCTGGCTTTTGGTTCACAGCCGAACAAGGCTGAACCCCTGTGATAGGATTGAACTATACAATGACGAATACTTGGTCGGTACATGAAGTTAGTCTGATGTCCCACAGATGCTCGCCCTCTAAGCTCTGGTCGGGGAACACGACTGGAAGTAAGTCCGTCCTAAATCCGAGATTCTATGGCGTCCGCTTTTAGTCGATTGTGCGAACGCCCACTAAGTGCTTTAGGTTGGCTGAGTCAAAACCCGACTTTTCTGACATAATCGTATCGTGTTTTCGATGGTTTGCTGTTAATGTTACGTGAACCACCGACGCGTGCACGAGGTTCCTTGTCGGCATGTCGTCGGGGACGCGTGTTGTTAGCAGCTGTTTAGACGCTGCTCGACCTAGTGAATGGCTGAGTGTCGAGTTGCGCAATCATCTCGATTTACAGCCAGAACGCGGCCTTAGCTGCGCTGGAAGACGAGTCAGGTTTGTTTCTGTTCGTAGAGATCGCTCACCCTTTGACGTTAGAGTGTGCCAAACCCTTACACATTGTTTGTTTCGTTTAGTCCTAGCCGCGTTCGTGTTTTCGTGACGTTGTCGCCTGTGAAACGCCGTCGTTCGACGAGGTGGCTCGAATATGGTTCTGGTAGGTGGCACAGCTTCATATTCGATAGAACGTGGGCACTCGTAGGGGCACCGGTTCACATGTTGGCCGTAAAGGTCAAAAATGCACAGGGGCCTAAATCCTGACGTAGCTGAACGTCCAGCCTAAGGCCGGATCTAGAAGAAGCTGCAACTAAGCTCCCAATTATGCTTTGTGGCGATCATCGGTGACAAATCGGCCGTCAGCGAACAACTAATGAGCAAAAAAAACAACAGAGCAAAACGAAGTCGAATGCTTCGAGCAGAAGGAAATACAGCTTCATTTCTAGCTTTGGCGAGATGCGTCGCTTAGCTTCGGGCTGCGTAATCCTTAATATAGTGGCATCTATATTAATTATCGTTCTATAGCTGGCATTTGCTGTAAAGTTATCTCGCTTAGTTCGAACTACTGCCGCCATCTCGTCATGCCTCTGACCAGGTGTGAGGTGGCCGCAGCAGGGTCCTGGTGCTTGTCTGGCCGGCGTCGTGGGCGGTTAGTAGAAGGCTTTCTCTTCTTATGTGTCCTTTTACTATTTCGCATTGCGCTGCGTTTTTTCTGAAACAATGCTTAACGCGGACCTGCCGAAGCCCTGCTCATCTCGAGAACGGCGGACCCGAAAGACGCCCTATTCGTATAGTGCGTCCCTATTTGGGTCTCCTCTCCGCGTCGAGTTTGTCGCCGTACGGGGTCGCGCAGTCGCTAATTGATATAAACTTAGAGGAACATTCCCTTAAAAGCTTACTCCTTTCAAGCGGTTTCCCCTCCGCTTAGGCGTCGGGCGGCCTTCCGGCACTCTTGGACATTCTCTCGGCAAAATAGTGTGGGAGGAATTTGAGCGGAGTTATCACCGCCGGAGCTGGAAGAAGGTTAGAATGTCGACATCACTTTGCGAGTGCATACAGCCCCCACGAAGTCATTTGCCGTTCGAGTCGTAGGCGCGGCCGACAAGGGCGTCGACCCAGTCCGGGCCGGTAGTGGAGAACGCCGGGATGTCCTCGAATCGCGAAATTGCGAGTGACCTTCTGAAGGTCATTGAGTGACGTTTCGCTAGTGAACCGTAGGCGAGTGGAAGAGATATGTAGAAGCACTTCGAACGCAGCAGCATTGTCATGGAATGAACTCAATAAGGGTAGACGAATTTGACGTATTTTGTCGGTTCACAAATCGAAGTGAAATGCAGAGAAGAGAATGTAGTTGTCGCGCGATTGGATAGCGTAGATACGCTGCCTTTTACCTGTCACTCAACTAAACGCGGATGAGGAGTAAAAGATAGAATTGCAGTTATATACAGTTATTGGCTTATTCGCCTAACCTAGGAGTTCAACCGTCGGTTCTAATTCCTCTTCCGGTCGGTGCTGTATAAGGAAGTTTTTTCGTCTCTCAAGAACGTCTAAATATCCACCCACAGTAACTTGAGTTTATATATATATATATGTTCTTTTTGTTACTAAGGTCGTCCTCCGCTAGAAGGGTCCCTCATCTTCCATTCTGTATCATTAAAAGCGATGCCTCCAGTGTCCAAATTTTTGAGACCTGTCGTTACTCTGCACAAATCAAGCAACTCAATGAGTCGAAAGAACTGCTGCGTTTTCTGTGCGCTGTGTCTCGATTCTACATCCTCCCGTGAGAAGGCTGGCCAAAGCTGGCTAGACTTCCTGATCGTCTGGCCGTTATGCCCAATTAGCCTCGACGACGCAGATGACGACGGCTATATGCGTTCGCTATGGAAGCTGCGCTGAATTTTGCGTGAACTGCCGATTGTGCGAAGTGAAATCGACCCGCAATCGGACCACTTCAGCAAGCGATGCACGCATGGCCAAGCCATTCACACTTCTGGGTTCTCGATTTTGTCGAGATGTCAGGAGCAGGAACACTCGTCTGTACGAGAGGGACGCGTCAGATTCGATCAAGGGTCTAGTGATAAACTAATAAGGTTCAAGTTTCTTTAACGACGAAGAAAAAGCGTTTTTCTACGACAACGTCTGCATCTCGATCGTCCTATCAGCTATTTACACTCCGGCATTTGTAGGCGCTGAAAGACGATAGACAAATATTGGTAGACTATTTGCACTCAGCTAAGAAAACCACGCGAGCGCATTTACTTTATCATGAGCCCCGGGAGCTCCGCTCGGCAAGCTGACACGAGCTAGGACTCAGATTTGGTCCTTCTGCAAGGTATCAAAGGCCACGAGGTGTTTTTTATCTCCTTTGCTGGGCAGGTTGGCCTGACACTAAGCGACCCCTTTGAGCGAAGTCGCCGCTATCGTTAGGCTCGTTTTCTTCAGCCCCCAGAGGCGTTCCGCAAAGGTGCGCGTGGAGCGGATACGGCGGGGCATTTCAAACGAAAAGAAACGTCATTCTGTGGATGTACGCAGCCTCAGTGGATTCCCGACGTGTCCCAAGCCATAGTAGTACGTACACTAGACCCCCTCGATTCCGTAAAATTCTTGTATATTTGAACGCGACTCTCATAGGACAGCATCGAATTTTCATTAGCACAGCGTGACTCGTTGGCGATGCTGCCATCGCTTTGATCCTGTTCGCGTATTGAGCGTAAAAAATACAGACTAAGCGTGGACTCATATGCTCGAAGTCGATGTTCACCAGGTGTGAGCTCACCAGGTGCACGCAGTGGCATGCGCCGGAAAGGTTGACGTCAGCCCCGCCATACATTTAGTGTTAAAGGGTTACGGGTGCGAGAAACCCTTCACGGTCTCCGGGAGCATTTAATATTTCTCCATAATCAGTTATATCGCGCACTCATAGCAAAAGTACAACGCCCGAATGAGACGAGGACTTGACGAGGGGATAGGTGAGGTCGGCAAGTAAGGCCAGTCCGCCTGCACTCACTAAGCCGGAGTTCGACCGACCTCGATACACAATCTTCACGACCAACACGACCATCGCTCAGAGGTGGCGCGTTTTGCTCAGCTTATTATGTGATCTATCAAGTGCCATTGACAAATTGGAACCCAGTGGGCCTGCGTACTGGGTCGACGCTTCCGGATAGGGATTCTAGGGCCCTGCGGGCCATCCTGGCCAACCCAGACAGTCGCGTACGGCTTGTCGATCTGCGAACGTAACTTATAGGACTCGGAAATAGCTCAGCTGAGTACGGGGAACGCAGTTGACGATACGAATCAGATGGAATAAGGGTCCTGAACACGTTCTGCAACGTAAGCCTAGGAGGAAGAAACTGCACTTGGGCGTTGGGCGGTCGAGCACGCGGCCTGGCTGTGGAAAAATACGCTATTTCCATGCGAGTGAGTCATTTGCATTTAAACAGGGAAATATTCATCGATGCGTCGATTTCTGGTGAGCCGTTCGATTTAGGTATGAAGGCGAGTTCTCGACGTCGGTACGGGGGTTCACGGAGTTGGTGTTTAGTTATATGCAAAAAAAGGTTTTCAATGAAAATAACTTATGTAGAAGGGCAGGTCTAGGAATGGTTAGAAGACATCTTGAAGATATTGCGTAAAGGCAAGTCATAGCCGATCGCAGTAAAAACCTACACCTAGTATGGCTGCAATAATCTTGACCTTAAATTTCCTTAAAGACCTTAATTTGCACCGAGATATAGGTATCCTCTCCGCAAACGTATACTACGGCGGAAACATAGGCAATTCCGTTCACGTAAGATTTTAAATAAAGAAAACCTCGTCAAGCTATACTGGAGCTACTCGATAAGCGCCAAAATTTGACCGTGTAATTGTACAAGCTGCTGAAATAGGGCCCATTAAACACTCACGTTGTTGGGTCCACTATGCTGCCCATTTATGCTGCTCTGTATGAACCCAACGAGGACCGAGAGAAGCCCGCTGAGCAAGCTTGCACTTGAGGACACGTATAATGATACCAATTTATACCTGGGGCTCTGCCATTGTCAAAAGCGTTTGTCTTCTCCTCCTCGCTTTGTTGAACTCCGGGCAGGTCCCGAAGGGCGGAGTTCGATCACCCGTAACACGCCGGCCTGCCATTGGGCTTTGGTGCAGGGTGCCAGCTCGCTCGTGAACCTATGCAGCGTTTCCCGTATCTTACATACGACTCGTACAGCGATGGGGTCTATTGCTGCTTAAATATGCCTGACGCCCACGTTAATCAGAAAAATGCATTCATTCAGTGTCTCGGTGCGTTTATAGCGTAGAAACTCACCGTAGACGATCGAATAATGTACCAATGGAGAAACGCTATGGTCGGACAAACTGATTCTCAGTTGAGGTAGCTATGAAGAAATTTACGGTACCAGGCGCCTTCATGTTATGGTTTTTATGACGGAGCAATGACAGTTCAAATGGACTAGCCATTAACTGGGTGATGTTGCGTCGTTTCATCCCGATACCGCGAGGACTGGTAGCTTCTGATTGTCAGATGTTCAAATGAATTTTAGGTTTATTTCAGACATTTTTCTCGTAGACGTGACGCACGCCGCACCTAATAAGTAGGCCACAATCGTAGGCAATATTATGCCGGCTGTTCGAAAAAATGTTCGAAAACCGACACCCGTTAACTGTCAGTTCTATATAGCTTTGCATTGAATCAACTCGTAGATTATGAAAGCACTGACATATTCTCTAATCGTTATGTCATCAGCGACCACGCTGATCGCTTCGGATTTTTCTACTAGGTCCACATTGAAGTGCCTCCACAAACGGCTGACGTTGCGACCCGCGACTTCCCACGTCCCTTGCCGGATGATGACATATGTAATTACATCTGATAGCACAACTGATAGGGAAAACACATCTGCATTCCGGCAGGTTTCCTCGAATTCCCGACATGACCATGGCATTTACACTCTTGCGTTGTTTACAAGCAGACTGAGCCCGGCCACTCGGAGCTGTTTGTTCGTCGTCTGGCCGTATCACATTCGTAGTAAACGTTTACGAGCGACCAATAACGACCCGCTATAGAGAGTGGTGAGTAAAGCGGTGTCCCCGGCCACGGATCGAGTCGGGCCTGAAGGCCGTCCGACCCGCTCCAGTGAGGTCCGGTTTGTTGGCCGGGCGCTTACCCAGGCATGGGGCCGCCATGAATTCGGGCCGCGACCGCAGACTCTGTGCGGAAGATCCCCGCGGGCACGCGTGTTCGAGCTGGAATGCGTTAACATTGTCGAGAGACAGAGAGAAAGAGAGTGTGATAGAGAGAGATAGCGGGGGCTGGCTCATCGGACGAGAGAACATGCTATGGGCAATTGAATACGAACGCTGGCTGAAGAGTCAGTGATAGAAATGCCAACAGAAACGAATATACAGAGGAAAGAGAAGTTCGACTTGCATGGTATGAGTACGCTAGACAATAACTGCGTTGGCCAGACCCCGCTGAAGCGTCTAGAAGGCAGCCAGATGGAACCGTTTCCTCTGGTGCAGGATCTCCTCATAAACAAAGGAACGCCGATGATTCCCCTTCAAGGCGCATTTAACGGGTAACTGATCGAGCGCTTATGTCGCGTGAATGCACAAGAGAGAGATGTGTAAAGAAGCGTTTGAGGATGTGGTGGTTAGTTTCGATAGTGTAGTGTCAATTCGTTGTTCAGGCATTCGAACTTCTGGTTGAGTGTCGGCCAGTTTTCTGCCCTCGGTTCGAAGTTGCCTTTATCTTTATCCAGGCAGGCCGGCAAGCTCTTAGTATGCTGTGCTCGTAGAGATGACGGTTGTTAATCTATATATATATATTGAGATATATTGAGACAAATACATTGGGCGCCCCGCCGGGACACAGAGAGAGGCGCACGAATGATTAATGCTTACGTAAACCAACTCCACGAATCAAGCATTTGGTTGGCATTTATCACCTACGAACCTTAACAGGATATGCCCAGCTATATCAGCCATCTGAGGATCTACGCAGTTCGCGCACTCCTAATCTCATTCAATAAAGGAGCCCAGGCGCAAATGAATGCATCTAGGCCCACTTCTCCCTATCAAGTACTTGCTGCGAACACGCAGAGCGGGTGGCCTTCTGATCTTGCGATCAGCTGATTTGCCGTACTCACTTGCAAGAGTGTCTACAGACACGCGCTCTCCATGGCACCTTAGAGGTTCGCTTATTTTAAGAATTTATTTTGGTATTCTGAGCACCGGTGGTTGTATTATCTAACGAGCTATTTATTAGCTTCTAACCTTTTAATAAGGATTGATGTCGGTGTGCCATGAAAAATTTCATTCTGATAGAACTCGTTAAAAAATTATTCTGGTTTGGCGAATATACCACGTGGTCTAACAAAAGTTGTTTTAGAATTGATGATTGAAGTTCTGAAAATTGTGATAGGGTGCTTTCTAGAAAAATATTTGTATTCACGCTATAGAAAATATGCCCTTTCCCATTGAGCGAATGTTCAAGAGATTATTTAATTAAGAAGGAAGACATTCAATTTATGTGAGTTAATTTAACTCACATAAATAAATAAATAAATAAATAAATAAATAAATAAATAAATAAAT
>MNPL01001877.1:0-17929 GCA_002081605.1 Tropilaelaps mercedesae
TTATTATCGTTTTATGGTGGTAGAAATCTAATTTTACTATTTTACTGTGATGTAAATACAACCAGAAGACGTAGCATGTAAAATCACCTTTATAGTGGAAAATAGGGCCCGAAACATAAGCACATGAACTGCTTGGTATTGGTATTGCAATATGCCCTAGAAAACCTTGTTTCCTTGATATAAATGCCGTCTTGACGATCGTCCTGTGCGTCATCGCGCGCGTTCAATTGTATGACTTATATATTTAAGATATAGCAACAAATTATCAATACGTCATAAATTCGGTAGAGTGGCTTTGCCGAATGACAATCTGGAATAAAAGTTAATGGTTGAAACGATTATATCTTACCATTCTTGTAAGATAACTTCGCGCGGTTACCATACAGTTGATACCCAGGTGCCACGTAGTCATTTGAGTGCATAAATCACTTTTTTCTATTTGTTGTTGTCTCTCTATTTCTCTTATATTTTCACCACTATTTTTGTTTCCTGGTGAATTAAAAAAATGCGAAATGAAAATGTGTGCCATTGAAATGTGCAGATTGATAATATGGTTTAAGTGTCGTAAATAAAGTAACATTAAGGATTGTAATTATACTAATAATTGTTTTAAATGAACAGTGCAATGCACAACGATCCGTCGATAGGCCAATATGCGAGTATAAAATTTGTATTTGTTCGACGGAGGCTGCTATGTTATACAACAGGGAGGAAGGTTTCTTGATTTGCATAAAACTCGAATATCGGTGGGTGATGGCCCGCGGTGCTTCCCTTCTTGTAAACATTTTCGCGTAAATCTTACTGCAGCATAAATCTCAATTTAGGCAACTGCATGGCATTCTTGACCGATACCTATAGGAAATATTCGCACTTGAAGAAACTTCGGCTGAGCGCTTCTGGAATAGTAATGCATAAAGGTAGCCACAATGGGGCGAATTTGACAAGAACTCTAATTGTTGATCCACGTTCAAGAAGGTTTTACCAAATTGCTCGATCTTTAAGAAATTTCCTGAAAAGTTCCTTCGCGAATGCAATGATTGTAAATTCTGGCACCTAATATATGCATACAGGGTAGAAAAACTTGGATGGAAAAAACTATACTTTACCAACCGCTAATAAATTTGCAATAAAAAGCAGGAGCGAGCAATTAAGTACACCTTTGGGTCCGGAGCACGTATATAGAATTACCGAAAGTCATAATTCTTTAAAGACAAGCATAAAGCACTTAGTTTACTCGTTGCGACGATAGCCTTAAAGCACTGGTATAGTTACAGGTGGCTATTTTTTAAGTTAACCATTTGATACTGGAAAGATAGAACGCGACCAAATGTATCAAGCAAAAATTCTTGGCTTGTAAGATACACACAAATTGGCATCCTGTCCGCGTAATCATATAGCTACATTATTATACATGAAAGTCGAACCTTCTGAAACGCCCAATAGAGACTTTGGAGAGTTACAAAGACAAGGTACTTAATGTTTCAACGCTCAGTTTTTGTAAAATTACCAGCTGGAGGTGTATCATATTTGCACGTTGTTGTACATTATAAAACGAGCTTTATAGTAGAAAATAAGACCCGAAACATAACCTGAATATTTAAAAATAGACTGATTATGACAGAACCTTCGCTTGCATTTTTGCCGAATCTCTGTCAATAGATCTTTGATAGACCGACAACCCCTATTTGAAAAAATACGTATTTTATCGCTGTGCTAAGCCGGCTGTTAAACACTTTCCAAAGGTGTTTTGACTCAAACAAAAGAGCAAAACCGAAACCAACTAAATTTATCGTTTACGGGCATAATAAGAGGATGAATTTTTATCGAACAGATTGAATACACCCACTGCAAAATTCGGTATAAAGTCTAGACGTTTCACTTTATGATTTTATTTAAGCGCCTCCTTCAACATATTTACACTAAGAGCGCAACACTTAATAACGCCAAAGGAGTTAGTAGTGTTTTTTCGACAGTGCTTTCAGAAGAGCCATTGGACAAGAACCATCTCAAATTTGTCGCACCCCGATTTGCCCCTACCTCGCCCACCCTGCCCTCTACGATACAGATAGGTCAAAGATAGAAAATGATAGAGTTTAATGAGACAATGAGAGAGAACCCCTGCTGGCCAGCTACCAACTGACTAATTCCCCTAATAACAAGAATAGGTGAACCTTTGCTACGCCATTACGAGGACTGGCCGGACCGGCGAAGGGGTGTTTGGTAGACCAGGATGTAGTAATGGGAGAGTCGGCATAACCAGCTGCTCCCTCGCGTAGGTTATCCAATGTGTTCCATTAAACGCCAGACACCCAGCCGCGATGGAGCGGTAGCAGAAGCAACGTCCCGTTCCATTGGACCTCCGAGTACCGCCAAACACGATGGGAGTGTGCGTCGGAGAGACACGTTGTAGACGATGTATCCACATGGCGGTGTTCCATACGACCCGGCTGACACCGACAGCCTCGTACTGGCCATCGCACTTCTGCTGATACCCAAGGTGAGGTCATCAGTGCTCAGTATGCTCTCTTGTTATCAGTTGGTAGATAAATATATCGGCATATATATATTTTTTTTGCGCAATTAGATTTGTCCGTCGGGAAGTTGAGTCCCTGATCCGCTTTGCTTTGATCACCCGTCAATGTTTCGCGTTGACCCCCTACCAATCCTGTTTGACTTCCCATCTCCCTGGGTGCTGTCCTCACTTGTCATTCGGTGTTGCGGAGACCAGACACTGGACGCAAGGGGTTCGCTTCTACTCGCTTTGAGCGGCCGACAGTTCGCAGAGAATCATGCAAGAAGCCGCGCCAAATGCTACGTGAGCCGCCGGTACTAGCAGCCCCGCACCGTTTCCCCACCGGTCCTGAAAGCAAAGAGCACGTCTCCACCCGACACGCCTTCCCCGCAACTAGCCCCTTGATGAGACAAACGGCCGCTGCTTCCGCCGCTTGGACAATGGGAAGCGCCACGGAATATCGGAACGGCAAGAGGTACGGGATAGTGGCGCTGTAAAACAACGAATGCCTGCCGTCATTGCCGCCCCCAATATATATATATATATATACATGATGAGTATAGAGAAATGTGCGGGATTCGTTACGCTCTTTAGCAACCAAGCGCTACGAAGCTTGGCCGATTTTCAGACTGAAAGGATGTGAATAAAGGCACTGACATAAGTAGCCAAGGCCTGTCTTATTTGAGTAACAGCTGAGACCGTTGTTACCACATGAGGCGTTTGTACAGATCATATATACTTACACCTATTTAAAAGGAATATCCAGATCATATCTTAGTAGACCGTTATTTAGCGGAAAAAAAAAGAAAAATACAAATTCTGATAACCAAATGGCTAGTGTAAAGGCTGAATAAAATTGGTGGTCTATAGAAAAATCAGAGGCCCTGCTACGAGAAATCACGAACATAGTTGGGAGGAAACATTTAAAATAACTTTAGAGCTGACCATCAGCTAACATTTACTGTGTACGACAGCGCTCTTTGCATCATCTCGTAATAAGTATCCCATAAATGTAAATGTGCGATGCCGGAAATCGGACCCGAGGTGCACGCGAATGCACTAAGCCACCGATTTCGACGGAAAACCTTTAGCCAAGTTTAAGTGCTGGTTTGGCAAAGCTTTGATTAGAGGATGACCTGTCCTCAGGGGCCTGGCCCCGACCGTTGTTCCACTGCTTTCTGTAAATATTACACTCCCATATACTTTTAGTTGAATGGCTTTTATTTTAGCCATGGCTACGTGGACCAAATGCGGACATGCCACTTTTTGCTTTCCGGGCGTATTTCGTTACTCAATTATAAAATTTGGCAGACTTTATCGCTCTACGTCGCAAAGAATCTAACTATATTACAATTTTTTATTCGTTAGTATGCCAGGGACTTTAGTTACACAATAAAGCATTATGGTTCTTCGTCGCACCTGTAGCTATTGCTTTTCCTATAAAAAAATCCTGACGCTACCTAGAGAACAACCTTTGACGATCCGAAGACAATTTAGCCCGTCGATAAAGTATAAAAATAACAGTCTGTGTCTAATTTCGTTTCAAATAATGACAACGGCAAAACGGTATCTAACTCGCGCGAAACCTCTATTTGCCTCATACAGCCGATTACGGGGAAACTAGCAGTATTATCACTAAGGGCTTCTTTGTAAAATTACAAGGATAAACATAATGAATGTTGCCGTATAATTCTAGCCAGATGGTTCTTTCGTTTAAATGCAAATTTCTCCATCGTGTCCAGTATATGACATTTCAACCACGTAAAAACATTTCACATTTATAGACCTGAGAGATTTTTGCTTTTAACGCCTCCTTATTAGCAAACAATAAAGGTGTTTTTGACTCGACCTAACTAGACATTTGGTGGGCTTGATACGATGTTGGTTGGCTATGGCCCTTCGACATAGGATGTGCTAGCACTACAATCTCTAACGATAATAAGATTTATCCACCAGCTAGAGTAAACAGTGACCGCCATCCTGTATCCCTCCACCGGACTCTATCCTTTGTTTGCTTCGTATGCATATCTGCCCAACTTATAATTTACTTATGTGAATCAGTATTTGAATAGTGACATATATCGTGGTGGCTTTTTTGAATCTCCAAAAGAAATCATGTCTTGATTTCGTTTACCTATCGACGTAAAGTTTTGTGGCGGCACAACAGGAAGCCCTGAATGGGCTTTGCGGCAACAATACACAAAATACTAATAGTAGGTAAATTACAAAGGTCATAAGAAGTTGAGTTCATTATATGCAATATTGCCATCGTCCCCAAATATACAGTCCCGCTACATCACACCTGGCCCTTGTTATTGACGTTCTCGTCTGTGGTTGTCCGCATATTTAATGTATGACTGGGAATGGATTGAAGTTAGATCGGAAGGTGTGGATAAGTAAGCACGTACTTGCTAGTTACAGAGATGATCTGTTGTTTTCTTGCTCTGTAATTACAGGGGTATACGCCACGCCGGTGCCCACTTCAGCCCACCTGTCTTGATTGATTATGACCGAGTAGACAAAACAGATGGCCTCATGTTAAGAGCATTGACTAATGTGATTTCCAGAGCTGCTCACACATGAATTTATTCACAGAGTACTCATCGTGGCGTAGAAAGGACCACTAGCATGAAAGAGTAGTATGACGCCATGGAGTACGATAGAATGAGGAAAATATTAAGTAAATGCTGAGTTTTACTTTTTTTAGAAGAATCTGTTTACGTACTGCTAATGCAACTATGCTAGGAGTTATCTTCTTTTTTGCATTCTGTATATAACTATGACATGATAATTTGCAGTGAATTGTTAAACCAAGAAGTTTCAACACAGCTACAATTTCCATAATCTGGTCTTCAATGTACTCCTACCAGAAATATAGTGAAACTATTTAAAAATATAAATTGTTTTCTGCTTTTACGATACCTACTCTGTGGCAAATAGCAAGAAAATAATGTAGTGTAGTTTCTTATGTATAGAATCAGAAATGAGGCCACCGTAGTAATGAAAATGTTATATTCTGTGATACTATGATAGAATATTGAAAACCTGTTCATTTTACTTGATACAACCTGTTTAAAGTAGCGTGCAAGCTTTAAGCTTCCAGACTCAACCGATGAAAGACGAGGTGATTTCATTTGGTTGGCCATTTGTGTGGTATATATGTATAGCACATAGCGGTTGATTACTTCGTCTTGCTTCTAAGGAAAGAAAATATGGGTTTTATTAAGTATTAGAGAAATTTAAAGAGATCCGCAGTTTAATACATGTACATAAAGAATGTCGATCTGACATAGTAATGCTCATTTCTAGTACTTAATGCATAATATTCAACATGTTGTATCCATTAAAACAAACGTGTTTTCTGCATACCAAAACATATACATTTTTACACCTAACATTGATTTTTTATTGTTTTGCTTAATAGAATTTCCTATTTACTTTTTAAGCAGCTTTTCACCTGTACCACTGAAGCTTAAAGTTTACCAACTTTTCTATAAAGCATTTCGACCGTAGAGTATTTCGCCATAGATTATTGAAATGCATAGCGGCCACCTGTCCCAGTCAGCTTTGAGAGACTAAGACCGCCGTGGTATTTGTGTGAAGTTCAAACCGTCAATATTGGATTTTATAAAAAATACCATAGGTAGAAATATTAAAGAATAGAGAACTACTTATAAGAGCCTGAACAGCTTCTACAGGTAAACGTTCATACTGCGACAGGTGCTCCTGTATGTCAACGACTTGTTGATTCTTAGTGACGTATTTAATATACTCTTTGAGTTTGTTGCGAGAATGTTGCGAGAAGACGGCCTTCTCCTAAAGGAACTATATATTCATAGGCCGACCAGTTTACTTCACCAGCCTACTATATGGAACTTCAAAGCTACTCAAGGCTTCAAGGCGTGCAACGAAGTAGCGAACTCGGCTTGAAACTAGCCTGAAATTTATTTACTTTGGTGAATTCAAGAAACATTTTCACGCAGTAGCGCACTTATTTTAGAATAAAAATATGATGGTTTCGATTAGCAGAGGACACTCGAAATTTATAAAGGTGTACTCAAGCAGGTTGTCCCTTGAGTCACTAAGTTTAAATATCATGCTCACCATATTCCCAAGAATTTCAAATATCTTCAAAACATCAGCGACTACGAATTAAAGTCGACTAACTGACCACTCACGTTGCCGCTTACCCACCGAGCCTGTGTAGCGAATCGATGGATTGAGCCATCATCTTCTGGGGCGAGCGTTTATGCTAGGGTTCGCCAAGCACCATCACCTGCTCTGGTGTCCACTCAAAGCTGAGCTCGACATTAGGCGGAAGGCGAGTGGGGGTAAGGGGGCGTGTAGCTGGTCATTTACGCCAGCGTGACCTCCTTCGCCTCTTGATAGTTTCCGCTCCTACAAACCCCATAGCTTCTGTTTTACTTGCTCTTTACGATAGGTATTCTGCAGAGCCGCGGGGTCTGCGGAGTCTACTGTTAAACTAGGAGGTTTCCTGAACAAACCACGATCAATAAACGGATGGACAACGAATTACTCCCTTATCATTCCTCTCCATGCGTAAGCTCATGGCTTTCTGCTCTACAAGTATACCTTGTATCATTAGGTCCTCTTCATAAAAATTGCAAAATAAACTAGCTAAAATGAAACTAGGTTACATAAATATATATACATGGATTGATTCAATGAAAAAACCTTGGTACTCTGCTCGAATCGGAAAAAAGTTCGAAATTAAATGCATTCTTTGTCTCACATTTTAGTGCGTAGCAAAATACGTCGCATCATACTGTCGATATTTGGCTTGCAAAACATAAAAGTGCATAAAGTCTGAAAAGAAGATATTTTTAATGCGTATACTGCGGACTTCAAGTGAGTACTTTAAATAGAGCTTAAAAGCCAGCACAATTAGCAGTCTACGACGTGCTGTGCCGTCACCACTTTTTAGTCATGCAAAACTTCTGTGTTAATTCAAGCTGTAGCGCTACTTTCCTAAACTGTCACAAAATAATTATCTCATTTATTACATTTTGAAAGTAACATGCATTCTACGCAAAGACATACGAACGCATAAGCGTAGCCTCATGATGCCTGCAGCCTAATGGGTATGGCTCTATCTTGGTGGCAGCATATCCGATCACTCTGGCAGAGATGTCTTTTCCTAAAGCCACCCTACACCCAGAGCAGACACACCTGAACGACAATCCACCATTGCTGCCTCTGATGTACGGGATGTTGGTTATTTTGCTACATTGAACGGCTATGGAGGCTAAGCAAGAAACGTTATGGAAGGGCGGATGATCTGGTGTTCATGGGGTATAGGGCAGAAGCCATCTATTGTGTCTATATGGGCTGGGGATGGTCACAAACTGGCGTTGATCGGCGCAGTCACGAAAGGAAGTCGCTCGCACGGAATCACTCACGGACTCACGGTCACACACACACATCAAACGTGTGGCTTTCAGCTATGGCTCGGTAAGCGATCTGCTTTTGGCAGGTCTACAGAAAGCCTCTAACTTAAACTCCTGAGGTGCTCGGCCTGAATCTTCGCTCTCAACCAGTGCCAAGCTTGACGCGGGCGGCATTAGTTGGTGCCGCGAGGATCATATACACTCGGATGATTTGATCTACCTAATACGCCACACAAAATGTGCCAGATGGCGTGGTTGCTTGATCGTGACTTTTTTTATGGGTGGTGGGCAGTTCAGTTACCCGTCGACATTGTCGCACTACTGCGTCGCGAAACATACAGCTAAAGCTTTGTCACTTCGAATTTTTTGCCATGGAATACAGTTTGTCAGTAAGTTGACCGTGTTCTTAAACTGGGCGTAATCAACAGCAGGTTTCGATATTTGGATAACTAGATCGAGTCAATGCTAGGAGTCCTCGTTGTCGTTTGGTACTCTGAACGGTTACTCAGCGCCTGCAAGCAAAACTCCACCGAGGTGACGTAGGGTGGACTAATTTGCTGCTGAGCTTCAAACCGAAGAGAGGTTCTACTCTTATTGAACTAAGATAACAGTGATATTTTGAGCTATCACAATAATAATAATAATAATAATAATAATAATAATAATAATAATAATAATAATACGAGTCTGTAGGTATCGATTCATTTCGTTCTGAATCATCAAACTCAAGCTGTATTCAGATAAATGCACCTATCGCTCAAATCAAAGACGACGTACAGTTTATGAAGTCTTAAAAGTTGACAGTGTTCATTTTCGTTGGTTAGTATCATACCTCGGAACGGCGCGGGTAGAGGCGCAGCATCATGGAGCAAAAGGCATGAGCAACACTGGACTATAGCTTTTAGTGATGTATGAAACTGTGCAATTGCATACAACATTCGAGTGGTAATGAGGCAACTATGTCCGAACTGGCCTAGAAACTCCCTAGAAAAATTTTTGAAACATGCTATTCTAATTATCCTTAGTTATGTCTCAAAGACTGCATACAGTATGTCTAAACAAAAGCTGAATAAAACATGCGCACCTAGTACTTAAATGTATATGCAATAAATTCAGTACTACTAGTCTGTCGCAGTGTCTAGAGCTTAGTGATTGTCAGAGGATATTTTATTTTTGATGTTACTAATTATACTTACTATATAATATTTAATATTTATCTAAGTTACGAGCGCATTATGAAGTCGATCAGTTTAAATAACTGTGCGCGATTATTTATGTACGACTCGCACACTGCGTTAAAATTGGTTTATAAATTTTTTTTAGCTCTAGTACGGCGTGTTGTCACGAGTTATACTTTATCGCGTCACCTACGAAACAAAGAAATCTCCTACCCTCACCTGGACAATGCAATTTAGATGACGTTCTTAATTAATCGAGATTTCTAAAAGCAACAAAAGTTTTAGAATTAAAACTGTAATGCATTGTCCAGTTATAAATACACGGAGCGTATATAACCAACCTCGGTGCGGATGCTACAATCAGTCCCAAAACCATTTCTTTAAAACGAATTGTCCTAGAATACATACAGTTCAGGTGACTCAGAGTTTTCTAAACGAGTTACGATACAACCTATATATAGCCCTATATCATATTTAGCCCCGTGGACCAAGTAGATTTCGTAAACACATCATATAGCCAGACATCGACCCAGACCTAACAGCGTTTCGTACAATCAACACCGAACAGCCTTGCCGTGCTGGCAGCTCTATGGCTAAGGAATGCAACGTCTGTCCATAGGTAACGCCACGCAACAAGAAGAAGCAATACGAGCATACAATATGATATAAGCACCCCCTGTTGTCTTCAACCTGGCAAAAGACGGAAGACCTAAAGTAAGAGATGTGTATAAGGCAAAATACCTGTTCCGGGATGCCGCAGGCGTGACCTGGTCACGAAACTTGATCGGCACGGCGGGCACACAGGGTCGGTATGACAGCTTTTCTCCATATAGCGTTCCAGTGGAGCGAGCGGGCTATGTAAGAAGCTGTTCCTTTGTGTCAAGTCACAATGGAGACCATTCAACAGGACTATCGGATACTATGGGCAGTGGCAGGCAGAGGTAGAAGGGGACTGAAAGGGATGGGTTTATGAAGCGGGTTCACACTTCTGCGAGAGACCCAGGCGAAAGGTTCGTGCGGCAATACCAGACCATGTCTAGTGTTACAGTCCCGTAAGGTACGCGAAAAGGGCCAGTAGTTTGTGGAGATAGAGCCGTTATTGTTTCGACAACAGACTCCTTGCTTCCGTCTTCGTTTGGTTTTGAGATGGAAGGCGAAGGTTGATTGCAACTCACGGGATGGCGATCTAGATTATGTTGATCTATTGATATTGGGAAAAGCGACAAACCCGGCTGTAATTGCTTTCGTCTTAGGTATCATTAAAGTAACGAAAACCCATAAGATAGATTTCTCAACAATGGAAGTAATTCCTGTTAAGAAAAACTTTATGTCAGTCGACCGAACCTACTCGAAAATAATATGTATATACATGCTTTGCCTATATTGCAAGATAGAAAAAATTTTAAAAAATTAATACGAAATAACAAGGAAGCACAGGAAATAACCATCGAGGATAGAGTGGATTCGCCTAAAGGCCATTGCATAGCTCTGCCATACATGTAAAAATAAACATGTTGTTTTTCATACGTAAGTAAAACCGGAAGTTAAAAAGTGGGTTCCTGTACAACGAAAAAAGCTTACACTTGGCAGGAAATTGCAGTTGATACATGGATGAGAAAAGAACTAGACATTTGGTTTTTGATGGCAAGATGGAAGAAACTAAAAGGCAACAAACAATTTACAATAGAATTAACTGGCACACATTTGGTACGCTGTAGAACCGCAGTAGTGATACACGTTTCGTGTCATAGGCGTTTGAAAAAATTTATAAAAGAGAATTCTGTGAAGGAGTGTATTTACCTACAACACCTAAATAGTGGGTTGTGCGTATGGCAAGAGTTGTCAAATTGACTAATTTGTTATTTTAATGAAGCTCACTGTTCTAAAATAACAGTGTTGTAAATTAATAAAACGCATATTACTTCAACGAAATATTATTTACTGGTTTTACAAAATACGAAAAACCGATCATTCGTTTTTCTTCAACCCATATGTTGACTGTGAGCTTACTTTCTCGCCATGTGCAGGTCTAATTGTATATGCCACTCTTGCACTTGCTCTTGCATATTCCATGGTTTATCCGCGTAAAGCAGGCAAGCAGTAGTTGAGCAAATGATAAATGCTGTCGCCAGATAGTGACATACACAAATGCACTTTTTTTACTACGATGGCTTGATTGATATAGGACATATTTCATGCCCACGCTTCTTGTCCCAAACTACCTTACCAGAATGACCTTAATCTCATCGTCCACTGTCGATGTATGGTGCCATCACACAGCAGGCATCCTCACTTGCTTAGTTGCTATAGTTATTGTTATTACTACGATATGGCGTGAGAGATCTGCCCTGTTTGTGTAGCTGGATTAGAACGAACATCTAGCTGCCCTTTTTCCTTTCCTGTTAGTTCTCTTTCGTGCAAGCGCTAAGGCTTTGCCTTGACCCTCGCAATGACCTGCTCGGCATTTATCCTCGGTTGTCTTCCCCGAGAGACAACTGCTGCAGTGAAGGGATTGTGGGCTGGAGGCATGCGTGCATTTGGTAACGGGCGAAGTGTTTTCTGCCGTTTTGTTCATTCCGCCGCTCAGACCGCCTCAACCAGGATGAGTACCGAAAACGATGACCTGGTAGAGTAAAGCTTGGGTGGGTTATAGGCCGTGTGATTTGGGCGTGGAAAACATCTTCATTTTGCCTATATAAGATACCATAAGCGACGGCGGCAATCGCAGTTTTACGGAGAGTGGGCAAGCCTATTCTGGCTACGGCTCCATAAACTCACCGAGGAGGTCCTGTCAATGAAGCCAGGAGTAAGAAGAGAAACTGAGATGAGAAGGCGTCATAGAATCCGTGGTGAATTTGCTGCCATAAGTTATAATGGGGCGATATGCTAAGTTTAGTGGAGGCTGCTGTCCGCTGGCTGGGGTAGGGGGCCAATCATAGTGCTCTTGGCTAGCCGGGCACGCCCGTTTTCAGTGCACGCAATCTCGACTCGCGTCGTAGATGTCGCCGGCTACGTATTACTGTAGGCTATCTACTAAGAGAGAGTGAACAAAAAAGGAAGAGGGATGAATATAGCAGTTACAAATGTCTAAACAACAAAAATGTGCATTATCGTACTTCATGTAGTAAATGCGAATACATGTTATATATAAAGATTGAGAATATAAAGGTGAATTTCAGATTAATAGATATATTCTTATGCGGGTACAGGTCCATTATTATTCATGAAGGTTATATTACGTCAAAGAAACGGGTGAAAAACTGAGGTGTCAATGATTATTAAATACAACCCAAATATATGGGGTCTACAAATCGCATTTAGGTGCGGACTCATTCATTTCTTATCTGCCTATAAAAAAGCAAAAGTATCTCCAAGGAATGGACCGAGTACATAGACTGTAAGATACATATGTGTTCTACTATAAATATTACGGGGAGAAATATATTTTAATATCTAGAAAAGCAGTTGTTGGGTTAGGATACCATATAAAATTAAAAACAATGCTGAAAAAATTGTAAATTGTGCTTTACGGCCAAAATATAGAATTGCAAAACCTCACGTATTATCACTTCACTGAGTGAAATTGCATATATACGTTTTTCACTTTTTTAGCGCTGTCCATTTGATAGCTGTAATATTGTCTAGCTTTTAACTTATTTAATATACGAGATGACAGGTAGTTATAGAAGCACAGCTTAATTTTTTTAAAAGATACCGTGTATAGAGACCACGTAGCTTTTTGCATTAAAATAATTTAATAAATGAATACGTAAGTAAATTTAAACTAAAGGCATCCGTAAGGAAGCTGTAAAATTTATTGGGTGTATGGATTCGCATGGACTGATATCCGTACAGCTAGATACTGAAGTTTAGCATATCTGCGTTAATGTATTTACCACTTATCTCTCAAGTGTGGGCTTTATAAGAATAAACTAGGGCAGACTAATATTTTGCTATGAAGACAACGCGGAATAGATTGTTGACTGAATCTTCTTTGTCTATTAAACTTCCTACACTCCAAATGGAAAGAAACCAGCGTTTATGGATATTAAATCTTGTCTTTGGCATTTGGAACGGCAGAAGCTAAGAGCTCGTATAAAATCAACAACAACGCAAGACGTTTAGTGGGAAAGGACTGCTGTGCTGTGGCAGTCCGTGGCGCGACAACTATAACGATCGGAAAGTTTCTTCAGCTAGTTAATCTTCGTCTGTAAAGTAGAAGTGAACGATGGGCTTCGCTCGAAGAGCAGCTTTATAAAGAAAGGTGTATCCTATGGTCAAATGACATGGTGGCACCGACGAGTTTGGACACTGTTACGTTCCAACAAAAAGCTGGTTGACGGAACAATATTTGAGTTTCCTCAATGGTCCTTTTCTCGTTGTAGCCTGAGGGCGCCTACGAAGCGACAAGCATCAGTAAAGCAGCAGCAGCACCAATTGCGGCGCCGCCTTAACAGCTCCGTTCGACAAGCACAGCAACACCGGCTATACAGGTATGTCCTCCACCCAGTGTCGCTGTCATTTGCAGGCACAACGCTCTCAAAACCACTCTTACCACGGAAAGAGCTACTGTAGCAAAACTTCCTGGAATTTCGGTAGGCAAAGGAAAAACTATTTGATAAATTCTCACAGCTTGTAGTGGTGTTATTTAACCAACACCAATGCTAGTGTTGCATTGACAGCAGAATCAGATTCTCTGGGCGAGTCTGGCAGGTAGTTATGGACGGGTAGAGGCTACAGTCAGGTTTTTACAGGTTACAACCCGTTGACTATCCTTAAACGTGCATTGCGATGCCTAAGATGCAATTTTACAGCAGTATGGACGGTTCGACTTATTCTATTACTGTTCACCTACTTTATTTAATTTAAGCTTGGAACACATTTATCTACTTAAGATGTGTTGTATCCATGTGGAATTTTGCCAACTTTTCTCATTCTTGATAGGAGGCGTCTTTTCACCGTAGAAGTGTCTAACACTAATGAGCTAGCGAACTAATGTGACCTCCTTTGTCTTCTCCTGACCCCATTTAAGCCTTTGCTACTCATAGCTGCCCCAGAGCATTGGCTAATCTAGCTATATATCTGCTAGTTACTTCTTCTCCTATTTTGGCATCCCGTCGTGTGGTGCAGAACGTCCTTCTTTCATTTTCTTATGTTTTTCCTTACTCCTTGAGAGTAAGGAAAGAGAGTGCTGCCTCAGCCGTCTTCACTGTCATACCGTTTGCTCGCTTCTTAAACGGGTTCGACAATAGCGCTTTTTCCTGCCCATCCATGCCCCAAAGTGTTGGAATGTTCGATATATGCAAAACAGCACAGGCGAACGGCTGTTCGTTTCGCCTACAGGTTGGCACCATTTCCCAGAAGTAAAGCGCGTTGAGTCGTCCCTACCTGTTTTGGTGTAGCGGCTGGGAGCACACAGGTCTTGTAGAATAGAAGGATGAGTCGAAGGCAGGATCTACTGGGTAGACCGCGACCCATTTTAGCGCATTTTTTGGGAAAGGAGTTTGGAGAGGAGACATTGGGAACGTGTATGGGTCCTCCGTGGGACAGGGGTGGTAACACCTCGATAATACGAAGGCCTCCTTCCTTGTCAGCGATATCGGTAAGCGACAGACCGAAAGTATCTTTTAATACGAATAACAATATGATAACGCCTGGCAAATGAGAAAGGAAGTAGCGGAACAACCCCCTGTGGTATTGATTTCGTGTTGCCACGTGGGAAACAGAAAAGGTTCATACGTTGGCCAAGTCCGAAATTTAGGTTTCATTGTTCTACCAAAAAAGCCGCGAATATACCGTTTTTTTTTATAATTAGTGTAACGTCTGCCATACATATGTAATGGCGTTATATTTTACTTTCCTTAACTATATATTCTGAACTGATTTCCAGTTAAAATAGGAAGAAAATCTAATTTAGCTAAATGAAATTTCTGGTCAAATGGTAAGAATATGCAAATAAGGGGTTTGGCATATACGCTTTACTTCTAATTTATGGATCAGGTACCCCTATGAACATCCAAATAAGAGCCATTATAGCCTGTACGCATATGTACAATAGAAAATGCAAGGCTTATTTGTTTGCCTATGTCATGTAAACTAAACCCCATTTTAAGAGCAATACATTGCATATCCTTTTATTACGTCTACAAAACAGTTTGACCCAAGTGAATTAGCAATGTCTGTTCAAAATGTGCTACTTCATCTATAGCTACTGTCCCCATAGAAAGGTGCACTGTGTACATCCAACACACATAATCGGTTTAGTAGGGTAATGGCAAGGGTCGTTAACGGTGCTTAACTCGTGCTTGCAAATCTGCTTTTACCTTAACGTATTACTTCACTTTTTATAGTTTACCTAGGCTTGTTCTTAATAATGCCTGTCTAAAAAGTCCGTCCAAATCTGTCCAAGGTGGACTATGTCAGCGCGGCATTTACTGAACGGCTACTTGATTTATTGGACCAAAATCAACATAAAGCTCAAATTCTACTATGGCTCTACCGTATGAGTTACAGACGCATAAATCACTAAACTTTCTAACCCATTGAAAATTTTTAAGTCTGATACTGCTTCGCCCATTCTTTTGAGCAATTCTAGGTGCACAAATACTTGAACATATAAAGAACACATCATCATCACAAATGCTAGTTTTTGTCTTTGAACTTTGTCCGCACCACGAAGCTTTTATTTCTAATTTAAATCTCGATTTTAGCATTATCGGAATTGATCTTGAGATTAGTTCTGGTTTTAAAATGCGGAACGGCCTAGAAATTTCCAGAGCGGCTAGGTCTGAACGGCAGCAATAAAGTTCCGTAACATATGAAGCGAACCAATACAGTTTTTATCGACAACTCTCTAGCCAGATACGACACAACTTTAATAGTTAAACCCTACTGGCAACATGTCCGTTTTTCTGCAGTTTTAGCCCAACCGGAAAGTTTTTGCCTATTTCTCAAGTACGTAAAAGGTTAGGATTTAAAATGTTTAAATGATTCAGGTCAAAACAACTGCCAAAAATGCTTTGTTCCAGTTCAAGAGGCGGAATAAACGAATCGAAAAAGAGTTCGTTCTTCTACACCGCGTAGTACAGGTTGGGCCAATAGGATACTGGAAGTGGGACAGCCGGGACAAACGTTGTGAAGACAAACGACCCTATTATCAAATCCAACAAAAGCGAAACCAACGGAGAAGCAGTGAGTGCATTTTCGGGGGTTTAGGGGAAGGATTGGCCAGAGGGTTGGGCAGACCTATTTTGGTCGATACGCATCAACGGTAGCATCTCCCTACACCTCGGGAACCCTGCTGCACCTTGTCAGCCTCTTCATTGCGCCTTACCGTATAGCACTGTTCGTAAATAGCAGCTGCTGCAGTAGACAGTCCTTTCACAGATTGACCTTTTCATTTCTCTACGGGTAAAGCGTTTTGAACGTACACACCCCAAACAAGGAAGCTTGAAACGACAGTTAATGTTTTTTTTATGAGGTGAGTAGCATTTTAAAAACCGCTGAATTGTGTTTGAGGTATGGGATCAAAGTGCTCTAATGATTGACGAAAAATAATTTCCTATTGAATTTATTATGGAAGGATGTCCATTACACGCCTACCACTAGCTCAGGTGCTACTATAACAGATTAGACTAACTAGGTATGTTGGGCAAACGAAAATACCCGCACACAATTACAATAATTTCTAGGCCTTATTAGGATCATGCAATTTCTGGATCAAACAGAACAATCGTGTAAAATAGCGTACTTTCGCATACAATTCATCAATTTCATAATGCATGCATATCGTTGCGACTCGGAATTTCAAATAAATTAATGCATCAACTTGTTAAATGCTTCGACAATTTTTTCAATTTGATCAAGAGGCTTACCTTAATTTTGCATAAAGAAGTTTGCAGTGCAGATGTCGGCATCGTGATACCAACGACTCCTGTTCATAAGTCAAGTTGACTGGAGGATAAACTACTTGAAATAAATTGTAGTTTAAACCTAATCGCCTACTTTACTGAACAGCTGACGAAACTAACATGAGAAAATCGGAACTTTGTCTGGGCTAGCCATCAGCCAATTTGTAACATCCTCAAAACCACTTTTAGCGTTGCTTCGTAAGGCGCGATATGAGGGAACATACGGAAATTTTTCAGTCTTGTGTTACATTGCCGAAACAGACGAATTTACTAAATAAATAGCTGTAAAGCACTGCTTCTTCACCTGTGAGTCATCCCACCGTAGGCACAATAGCTCAATTGGTTTGTGTTGTACTAAAATATTTCTTAGTGAACTCACTGTGTACTGGTTTTGCAATGCAGTCTTTTATATTTTCCAATAGAACAAATATTTTGCATCCCTTATTTGAAGCTTTATGACGGAAATTCTTAGTACCATATGTATAGGAATTTGAAAAAGCTGCGTATGATAAAAGTTTTACGGTGTGAATAAACTGTGGTTGTTTATCCACAGTATAAAGTAAAAGACGCAGGTGACTCGATAACCAAAGCTGAACATTAATAATCGATAATTAAGGATGCTTTTTGCACGGCTACAGGAACAAGTTTATCATCTGACAAAAGTAAATCTGCTTATAATGATAGATAATTTTAAACAAAGCATTTTAGGTTTTTCCGGGCAGTTTTCCAACACAGTCTATATTATTTCTTGAATCTGATATCCTTAGTCTGGATCTTAAGAGATATTGGTTTTAGACGGATCATATCATTTCATTCGAGAAGTTCTTTATACATGTGATAATAAATCAGTTTTATTAATGTTTGGTAAAACGGTTTCGCTTCAACATTCATATATATATATATATATATATATATATATAT
>MNPL01001879.1:0-17494 GCA_002081605.1 Tropilaelaps mercedesae
CGGTTGCTCCAACCCCGACTTTCTCCTCGGCACCAACATCGCTGCATTGGCCAGCGTGGTCGCGCGTCTGGGCGCCTCCGAACGCGACGTCCGACGCACTCTCCGCGAGCTGACGCATCAGACGGAGCGACACGTACCGCGTCACCGGATCCGAGAGACAGAAACGACAAACGAGAACGATTCAGATGTGCGACGCGTTTTACGCGTTCTCTTCGCGGATGTCCGAGCCCGCGGAGACGCCCGACGCTCCAGCGTAACCGCCCATAATTCGTCGACTCGCACGTTCTTCGCCTAGAAATCGCGTAGAGGTAGCCAGATGAATACCTCTCATCGCTCGTCGGCCGTTGTCGCGAGCGTCATGGCGTAGACGGACGCTACAGCCGTCGGCATCTGAGACAACTCAATACCGGGTAAGAACCTGCCCAGCAGTTTTCGCCATTGCGCCAGACTCGGCGCCGGCTGACGTTAGCGCGAAACGTTTTGCCTGCGAACGCCGCTCGCTCGGTCGGTTACTCATTCTTCTGCCGGAATCAAAAGATTCTGTTCAACGACTACGCGTCACTACTACGTCGTGTGACGCCGCGCGTTCGTGCGACTTCTATCCGCGCAACCTGGAGCGAAATCGGCACGCATTGCCGAGCGTGACACTCCGTCACGCTCCGGACAGACGCTTTCTGGTGCACCCACACCATCGTCGTACCAACGCGTATGACGTCGTCGAGCGCGCTGTTGTTTTTTGTTTCGTTTCGTCGTTTTTCCATGACCAGAGCTCACGTTGGCTGAGTCAGTGGTGCCGCGCACTCAAAACGCGCCAGACGTGTCCTAGGCGGACGCGCGTAAACGCCCCTCACGCGTCGTTTTCCAGACAGATCCTTCTTCAGCAGTTTCGTCGGGAAGGGCGGCGGCGGCGGCGGCGGCGGCGGCGGCGGCGGCGGCTCAGCGACGAGAGGGACATTGCACGATTTGTGAGCAGTTCTCCGGTGCTCCGATGCCACTTCCTCAGAGAATCGCTCGAGCCGACGTCGCTTGCCAAAAAAACGTCGACTGACTGCGTCCCGAGACGTTCCAGGCGGATCGCTCAGGGCGGAGGCGTGCGGCGGTCCCTAATGGAAGGGGGGGAAAAAGAAGAAAAGAGACGCATCGCATGGGGTTCGCGCGCGAGCGTTCGCGCCACACGACGCCAAGTGGAAACGCCTCAATGTCGCCATTCATCTTGTCGAGTGTGTCGAATGCGTAACATGGCGAGAAAGTCATGGATTCCAGATCATGCTAATTCGCCGTCGCTCATTATGCATGACGGCATGCAGTGACGCAACGAACAATTAGCCGACACGTCCCCCTCCGTCGTCACGAATCTCTGTGACAGGCGTCGGCGCGTCGGGACGTCAATATGGCGACACAAGCGATTCACGATTATGAAACGTGCGACGCTTTCCGAACGGCTTCTTCTAGCGTTTCAGTCAGAGCGGCTTTCGGATGAGCTGCTCTTCATGTCTTCACCGACGCCTTTGGGGCGAAAAGGTGATCCGTCACGCGATCCGACGCCGTTCGCTCACTCAGAGTTGGCATCGCTCGTGTGTGACATGGCCACGAAATCCGAGTCGGATGAAGAACAGAGTGGCCATCCAATCTTCGCGCATGCCGAGAAGAGGATTCTTCTCCATAGCTCGAGCGGGGCTCTGCGGAGCTGCTCGGAGGGTGATCAGGAACTCAGAAGCTCCAGGACACTTTTTTCGTCGAGCGCGACCACCCAGAAAAACAACGAACAATCACCGAATAATATTTCTTTCTAGCCGTATCGGCGGTCATGCACTTCATGCACTTCATGCACTTCATGTACGGCTTTCGTTTGTGTCGATGCTTCTTTTGCTCTGATGTGGCTGTCTGCGATCTCGACGCGATCTCGACATCGACATCTTTCTCCGATGAGCAGCAGCCTCCACTGGACCGAGTGAGGAACGAGGCCAGCCATAATCCACGCGATTGCATCGGAGCACTGGAACATCAGGCGACTCACATTCACCGAACGACTCATGAAGTTGACACGCACACACGCACACATCTCTGAACACCAGCACGACCGGCGCATCTCAACCCACAACTCCACTGAAGTGAACGAGAACTCACCAACCGATCAGGCCGCTAACTCCCAACCAACTGACGAAGCCAAACACGTCGCCAGTCTGTCCGCCAAACGTTCCAAGAGAGAAAGAGAGAGGAACTATTCACGTACGAATCGGTGCACGCTGGCCCTGGACGTCCCGCGACGCTTCCCAACGCTCTGAGGCTGTCCCCGATTTTGGCGCGGACCGCGCAGCGTCGGCGTTCGCGAGCCAGCGCTGGGTGTCCGGAGTCGTCGCGAGAGTCGTCCCGGCCAGTCAGCCAACCAACCAGACAAGCAGCGAATCGCGCGCGTTTGCCACTTGACGCCGGTGTCGATGTCTCCCGCGTCGACAACCGAATGGCTAACGCTTTAGCTATCGTTGGTTGCTTCTTCGCTGGTCTGGCGGCCGTAATGGCAACTGCGAATACGGTCGAGCCAACGCGAGCATGGAGAGAACTGGAGGAGGTTGGACACAGATCGACTTCGAATAGACTTCGAGGAGAGAATATCCACCTCGGCCTACGTGCGCACGTAGGCTGCTCTGCGTGTGTGTGCGTGTGTGTGTGTGTGTGTGTTTGTCGATGGCAACGACGTCGACAAGACGGCAACGACGTCGATGATGGCTGGTTAGACAGCTAAGGCCACCAATCCTGCAATATCTGTATCAGCCATGACGCTGCTGGGGGCGTTGTGGATGCTGCGGCAAGTACGAGCTTGGCATACCCACACGACGATAATTAGTTGACGCACAAAGCGGCTCTCGAGAGGCGAGTTCGTTCTCGTACGCTTCGCAGGTGCGTGTGATCGCAAGATGGCGGAGGAGCCATATTGGAAACGACTGTCGCCCTTCAGAGGACCGCAATAACGAAGCTGGCTTTCGCATGACGTTCCCGCATGTAGCACGTCTATGTACACAAAGATGTGCTTAAAACGCACTGCTACCAATTCGAAATGAGCGCGGACAACGCAGAAAGTAGCTGCCGCCGCCGCCGCCGCCGTTTCGTTTAGCAGCAATGCAAATGGCGATGGTAAACGCTCAGCCCGACCAGGCTGACACTAACGCCATGACAGACCCCCTTGTTGGGGATGCGATGAAGTCTGGGTTTAGCTCGTACAGAACGAAAACAGCGACCGCTTGTTCAGGATATGGTCACGGCGTCATAGCAACGAAAGGCTTTTGTTGTTTCGAAGGACAATCTCTGTACTGCGAAGAATCCTGACAGATTTTCTGTCCCAGTGTACGTTTTTAGTGCGTACCTTGTCAGAGACGGAGGAACCCGCTCAGGTAGTTCGGACTTCATCGCCTGAAACACGCCAGCAGAGTAAAGAGGCAGTATTATTAGTACTATTTGTGCTCAGGAATACGTTAACTAAGCCGGCTTTTTGTTTATTCCTTCCTTTCTCAAGAACAAGTCAAAACAGTTGCGCAACAAACAAGGACGACAAGCGCCAAATTTATTGCGGTTATCAAGGCCGACGTTCCCGGCACGGCGAATCGACGCTTGAATTCGTCTCGAGGTTCTGCAAAAACAAAATGTTGCAAACCTCTCGCCATGGGGCCTTCATTTCACCGAGAAGATCTTCACCAAACATTCTCTTCACTCAGTCTGTATTTAGCCATGACGAAACGACGCCCGCGCTGCCACGTTTGTGCACTCAGCCCTCGTCTAACCAGCAGAAGTTTACAGAAGCAGAAGCAGATCGACCGCGAGCTCATCTTGTCGGAGAGATGTTTCTGCTCTGTTAACATTAAGAGTCTCGGTATTCCGTTGGAAAAAATGGAATTGCTGGAAAAATGCAAACAGACGTCAACAGCGGATGACGATGCGACAAGTGGATTCGATTCTACGGGAGACCCCCTACAAGGACACACGAGAAGATCGACATCACTTGAACCTCGGATACCACTGCGGGGAACGAAACTGTTTGTGTCTAAAGCGTCTTACAAACAAACGAATGTAACAAACGACACCGTTGGAAATGTTGGTGATGGTCGTTTCGAAAAATACAAAAAATACCAAAAGGCCATTGATGGGTTGGCATTTACCGTTTGTGACGAAACTTGCATTGAGGCGAGTTGAATGATTTATTTCACATATAATCACTGCTAAGCGTAATATAACTTCATTTAAAGACTAAACTTCTACTGTCGAACCATCAAGTTGCCATTAATATCTTTGCAGTGCTGATGCGGCCGCTCGTCCAGCGAACGAATGCGGACTGGGTCGAAAATCTGTTGTAATTGGGATGGCATAGACTGGTAATTCAAATTAGTAAACAAATAAACAGATCTGAGGACACTCCTCAAAGGTCCGCTGTGCAGCGAAAATGCGCAAAAACAAAACATTGTTAAAAAAAAACATTGCACACGAAAAAATGCCTCGTCGAAGCTTTGTAACAAGCTTCACAAGTGTCCACGGGAAGAATTTTCGCGAGTTTGCGGCAGAAACGCTTGAATCGCCGAGGCATACTCAGGAACCTCATTCCTGCGTTCCACTAGACGAACTGGCTCGTACTCACAGTGAAGTACACTCACGATTAATATCAGAGCATACACTTATATGAGGTGCGTAGCCGCAAAAGCAGAGTTAGCCACGGAGAAGTCCGTCCGAACCGTCATACTCCCCACGGAATGCGAATATCACGCCCCCTTCCTGAGCCGTTTGGCCATTCGAAGGCTTTGTCGACGGGGACAATCGCAGTTCGCCTGTGAAAATCTCAATTTTCTTAAAATGCCAGCTCATACGCTGAACGTCAGCGGACCCCAAAATAATGTGTTCCGATCGCAAAGGCGAAGACCCCGCTTGTCGCGGAAGGACCCTTGGAAAACGTGTCCTAACCTCAACCCGAACAGGCAACATCGACATTTTCGCGTCGTGCTTCTCACCATCGATGCCCATAATGGCCTACGTCCTACATACGAGTCCATGTTCGAGTTGGCACCTCGGCCATTTCGGTCATTTTTCCACATGACCCCCAGCTAACAAACACGGAACCGATCTGTGTAGTTCACTAGGCCGTTTTGTTGTCCTGTCATCGTTGTGTGTTATGGCTGCTTACGCATTGACATGTTGATGGCGCATGACTCGATTTGGTGTTTGTTGATGATGTTCGAATCGATCGCTCGTTTTTGATTCCGCCTGCCAATGTACCCCGTTGAGGTGGATTGTCGTCGGAGCAATTTTCCTCTCGTCGTCCAACTTCTTTTTCTACTTTTTTTTTTTCTTTTTGTCCACTCTGCTTGCCTTTCTTTTGTCATTAGCGGTCGCGACCCAAGGTAGGCGCCGCTGGGTAAGTTATTGCCGACAAGCTGGGTTTCTCCTGGGCAAGGTGATAAATATATCGAACTATTGGTTAACTCTTTCATGGATTTTTTGTTGGCTGTTCTCGACAGTCGGCACCGGCCAGATCGCGTAGACGACGAAAACCGACGACCGTTGACGTTACCGTTCGGATTGGACAGACCACGTCGAAAAGGTTCTGTCTTCGGTAGGTTCTACTCACGAGGTTTCGGCACTTCGTCGAGTGTTTGAGATCGGGACACCTGCAGGGAGATTCTGGGGGTGTCAGAAATCTGCCAGTGCTTCTGACAGCGTTAGGAGGCCGAAGTTCCCCGGCGAAGTGAAAGAACATTCACACAAATTCGTACCGCCTAGAGATGCTTTTTAAGCACATTCAGCGTAGTTTGATGTAGGCCGAACCCTCTCTCTCGGCCTCGTCTCCCTTTATCTCGATGACTCAAGTGAAATTTCAAAGGAACGTACAATTATAGAACAGTTGGCACCTCTTTTCTAACTACGGGAGGTGCTGCGGCAGCTGCCACGACTCCCGCAGGGTGCGAGAGTAGGAAGCGACAACGGAACGCTTTGTCCGGCTTTGTCCGTCATGATTTATACCGATAGCTACCGTCACTCGACGACGACGACGGGGTAGCTCGCAATAATTTAGCAACTCTGTACGACTATGGGCATTTTTCTATTGTTGATTTCGTTTATCCGTCTGCAAGAAAGACGGTAGCCGGGCGTCAGAAACGCGCCAGCCGATGGAGAAGGAAGTCACCCAAGAATCCGACTGCTGCAGCGGACGTTCGCTAGAATCGACTTCATTTAGATTTCGGTTTAGTGAATAGGAAATTTTCGGAAAATTCCCATTCATCCAACAGATTCTGAGGATCGACTGAGGAAGGCGCTTAGGTGACTCGGTTGATTTCGACCTCGCGTTGGACATCATCCTCTTTTTTGGAGACCAGCGTTCCTGAAACCCATTAACTTGCAGGCAAGGTGCTCACCTTTCTGTAGGATCGCACGGCGGTGTAAAAAGTCTTAGCAGATGCCGCAGGTGGGCGAAAAATTGAAGACCAATTCGTAAAAACCACGAACTTTTCTCGCAGTCGATGCACTTTTATTCTGGTCAACTTAAATCGGCGGAGCGAAATCGGATCACAGAGAAAGAGGACGTCGGGTCTGCTTTGGTCGAATTCTGTCGAAAACTCGTCTTCTGACGCAACCTGATCGCCCAACTTTACTCGCGAGTAACTTACTGCCTCCGCGGTGCACAAAAGTTCCCCCGGAGGATCAATGCTCTTCAGCTGGAAACGCGACTCCAAGAGCCGCAATCATGTCAGACCTCAGAAGACGAACGAAGCGAACACCGAAAACACCATCTACAATGTCACGGCCATATATCACCGCATTGAGCGTTTTTCTCTGAAATGTATGTACTTTAAAATCAAGTGTTTCCTTACGCGCCCGCTCCCCCCTAGAACGCCCGAAGACTTCCCCAGTCACTTCGAGGCCCGGCGTCTGTGGGCGTCGAATATTGAATAAATTACCATGCAGATGTTGTATGATCGTCCTGCCACTACCCGTCCGTTTGTTAGCCTTGGAGACGCCGTAAATTCTCAACTTGTCAACAGCAGCTACTCCTACTCAGACTTCGTAGCTCAACGGAGACGCTGGCCCGACAAGCGGCGACGTTCAGGTCTGTTCTGACTAATCAGGCAGAAACATCGTTGTCGGCCGTATCGCACGAAATCGACACCGGATCTCATCGTCGTCGTCGCCGCCGCCGATTGAGATTTTCGACGCGCGTCATTTCGTTAGGCTTTATGCTGGCCGCCAATTGGCACTGCGAATCCATAAAATGCTCGTCAAGTATTGGCTATGTTGAGGAATACGTCCTCACGTTCGTTTCAGATTCGCTCAGTCTGATCGAACGGCACAATAGTCCGGTAAGTCCGTGCTCTGAGTTTTTGAAGATACTCGCTCATGCGACTGCCGGAGACGCACAGGGACAGCCGCCTTCGGGAATTTCGTCAGTGTAGGAATTTATTTTTCTTCGACACGTCCGACAGTGCAGGGATCCGACAATGGGAAGGCCTGTTTCAGGACGCGCGTATCACAGGGGGGCACACGCCCTTCGATATGACTACTCATTTCCTCGGCTTCGGGACGAATTCAATCCCCCGCCGTGGCCGCTCTACGCTAGTTCGGCCTCATTAGCCTAAAAAACTGTAAGTTTACAGTTTAGTGTTGCGTCTTTTCCCTTCAGCTGGTTGGTAGGCATCTGGTTTCTGAAATGTGTGTGTATGTGTGTTGCGTGTGTGTGTGTGTTGCGTGCGTGATGTGTATATGTGTGTTGTGTGTGCGTGTTGCGTGTGTGCGTATGAAATGTGTTGTGTGTGTTACGTGTGTGTATGTATATGTGCGTGTGTGTGTGTGTGTTGCGTGTGTGTGTGTGTGTGTGTGTTGCGTGTGTGATGTGTATATGTGTGTTGTGTGTGCGTGTTGCGTGTGTGTGTTGCGTGTGTGCGTATGAAATGTGTTGTGTGTGTTGCGTGTGTGTGTGTGTGTGTTACGTGTGTGTGTTGCGTGTGTG
Organism: Tropilaelaps mercedesae; assembly: GCA_002081605.1. NCBI lineage: Eukaryota > Metazoa > Arthropoda > Arachnida > Mesostigmata > Laelapidae > Tropilaelaps > Tropilaelaps mercedesae. Next base: position 7,982 of record MNPL01001879.1, read on the forward strand.
ATGTGTGTGTGTGTGTGTGTATACATATTTCCGAGGCGCCAATAATAAACCAGGCCGTAATAGCTCGCAGGGCAATGAGAAGGTCGGGGCAAACCGGAGGGGGCAAAATAAGTTAACAATTCTAGTGCTACGCTATATCGCTCAGCGCTTTGTTAGGGGCATTTTTCTATAACGCCACGAGATCTGAGCGCGAGACAGTTAAGGGTTCTTTTTCTCGTCACAGCGAACAACGAAATGGCCACTGCTGGCCGTCGTTCATTGAGAGTCGGGGGCGAGGCTGTCTATTCTTCTCGTGCAGAAGAAATCGTGTGCAATCTTATTTCGCCAGTTTCTTACGCGCCGTCCAACAGCTGACGCCCGTAGAATGAACGCATTTCGCAGAACTCCTATGCACTTTGTTCTTGGCATCGCACTTGAAAGTGAATAGAGAGAGCATTAATTAATCCGATGTACCTAGCGAAGTATGCGTACGTACGTGCATGCATGCACATTAGCGAAGGTTTTCCATTTGTGCCTTACTTCCGAGCAGTCTAGATCTGACGGATCAGACGTCCGACGGAGTCGCTCGGGAGTCGGTCATTATTTCGTGCGCTTAGCAACAACAAACGTGACGAAGAAGAAGTGTCGGTCATTTGAATGGCGGGCGATATGAAGCAGGGGGGCCATTTCCGTGTCTGTGATTTGGATCTGTTAAACAATTGTGCGGTTTTTCTATTGTGACGCGCTCATTTTTACGGAGCGCTGCTATTTCGTAGTGCGAAGTAAAGCCATTCGAACGACGTGTCGTCTGTTTTCTGTGCAACGAAAGCCGATCTTGCCATCGATCATCGCTCACTGGTGGCCTCAATCTCAAGTTGTGATGACGGATGCGTCTCATGCAATTTGGCACTGCAATAAACTAGTAAAGCGTTACTGTAGTAGTTTTTGTCGACATGTCGGCTCGTGAACCGCGCAAAACACCCCTCACTTTGGCCACGTACGCCACTACGACCGTCTAGTGCGTGCATGCATGTCAGCCATAATAATAATAATAATGACGCCAAAAAATGGTAATAATATACTTGTATGCTCACATGTGAGGTGTCCGGCTCGTTTGGGAGCGCTGCACGCTCAAGGTAAGCATAATAACAATCATTATTATTATTTTGCCATTTAGGTGTGTCGTGCCATACCGGTGGCATATTCTTGATGGGCAGCTTTGTATCGGCGAAACAAATAAAACTAACTGAGCCGACTGGATGCGGTTTCAGCATTAAAACGCTTTATGGGAATAGGCTAACGACGGCTGTTCCAGCGACCCATAGACGTCCTGATGCTGATAGCCTTTCAATAAAACTGTCCTCGTTTGACGCCCGAAAGGTCGCATTCATGCGTCGCAGTCGGGTAATAAAGTTTTGCCAAGGCGAGACGGGCGGAAAGAACAGCTGAAAATCTGAGCTAGAAATCTCTCCGACTTGGAACAGACACGCTAGCCATAATCGAATCGTTAACGAGAGCCATAAAGTAGCCATAACTCTGAGGAGGCAGGTAACATCACTTTTTATTTTATATAAATGTGTGTATATTTGAAGCACCCCCTACTAGAAGCGCGATGTATCTCAGCCAAAAGCAAACGGCTATATATAATAGAGTTTTATTTACCATCATTTTATCTGTCGGTTTCGACAACGGCAGCGACGGCTGCGGAAAAAACACCCAACAAAATGAAAATTCGGCCATTCAACGACGATAACGAAAGGGAGATGCAACGGCGCGTTGATCTGGAAGATGGCGCCCGGGGCTTACAAACTTTTACTCAACACAAATCGGACACGGCCGAGACGTCAAACACCCCCTTTCTCAGCGGTTGCGGTTGTACCTGGAAAACAAATGTGGGCCCGGGAACTTCGTTCACTTTATTAACGAAGTTTCAGCTACCACGGCGGTTTCCGTCAGTCCTGCGAGGTTCGAGCCAGTCAACTGTTCCTATAACAACATCCTGACGAGGCAACTACGCCGTCCCGCTGAAGTTCTGCCGTTTCGTGAAGTGTTGTGCTCGTCTACGATTCGTAGCGTCGTCATGTCGTTCCTCGTCTGCCGATCAGACGGAGACGAACAAAACGTGGCCAGATCGAGAGCAAGTGAGAATGTTTCACTCACAATTTAGCCAGTTAGTTCCATCCTTAGCCGAGAAACGGCGCGTTTGTTCTGTTAGTAAATTTCGCCACACGGGTTCATCTTCTCTGACCTGATACCTTCATGAGGTCGATGTGTTCCGATGCCTGAATTATTTGCGGTGCCTGGACGAATCGACCGACCGGACGAAACTCGGGTTTTTCGGATACGAATCCTTACGCTGCTGACAGCTGACGAATACTGAAAGTGGTCAGATGTCGCTGATGCAGATGAGGAGCGGGTTCACCTCGTGTAACTGAAGTCGATCGAGGTTTGTCTAGCAGCGAAGAATGTGCTTCACTCGTACGACAGCGGCTCTAGAATGGCGCTCCTTGTCCGGATTTCTCAGCTGGCCTGCGCCGACGGATGGGTATTTGAATAGAAATTATGGTCTGATCAATCAGAGCCGAACCTGGGGGATGGCCCCGCGATTGTTGCGATCAGAGGTTAGCCGTTTGCTAATCCTCCCCCGTGCTAGCCGGTGAGGCCGGAACCTCAGAGCACAGTCTCTGATTGCGGGAAGGCTCGATATCGATCGATAGGACGACAGGTATCCTCGCCCATGCTTAAACAAACTCCGGAAAATCGCACGTAGGAGAAGACGTTTAAATTCACGGCGTTTTGTCGTCATCGACCTCGGCTGGCCGCCGATTTTTGAAGGGTCGTCCATCACCGTCAATATGTGGCTAAGTTTTCTCGATTTTCCTCCTTTGAACGAACACCATGAAGCTTTTTGCCGGAAACTCTGATGACCGCATCAACGTGGCTGACTTTTTTTTTTTGTTGTTGTTTATAATCGAACGTGCATTGCGCACGTAATCACCGACCCGATGGGTCAGTCTAGGTTCTCTCGTAGGTAGACGCGCGCCACTGCGGCGTGTCACAGATCGTTGTCGGTGTAGGGATATTCTGGTTCTGTTTTCTATTCAAGAATCAAGCGCAGACTTCCGAGATGACCGGATAACCGGAACGCCTGCAAGCTTGGACCACCCCCGGCTGCTTTTTGACCTCTCTTGATTTTATGCGTATTCGTAGCGTCGATGCAAAGTACCCTCGACACCCGTTCGTCCTTCGGCGCCTTTGGACGACCACCGGAGTCATCATCTTGGCTGTCATTAGCGCTAACCCGTGTGAGTCTCGTCCACGATTCCGTCACGGGGGGGCCTTTAGCACCGCGCGAAAGCGGCGAATTCATCCATTCGGTACGTGACCCTCATACCTAATCGTACCCACGCGACGCGGTGGTATGCCAACATGTCCGCAAGGAGTAACACGTCCGAGCGAAATTCTCCAGTTCATGTGAGCGGGGTTCGCCAGCAGGACGTCGGTGGAGGCGACAAAGCGTCGAAGACGCGCGTGCGCTCGTCGGTTGGTTCCGATCGGTGGAGGCTCTTCGCAAGCGTTTAGCGACACATGTTCCCCCGGTTGATGTTCATGTCATCGCGATTGTATCGCCGCCGCTCTGGATGACCCTGAATGCGAGGTTTTGTTCGGGGGGGGAACATGTGACTTCTTCGTTTTCCTAAATGGTTATGAATATTTTATTTCGCCATTATTTAGCTACGTTCTCTCGCTGTCTCTTTCTCTCCGTCTCGTGCTAACTCGCACGGCTTTAACCCTCGTGAAGGCGACACCTTCTCATCGAGGTTTGGTGAGAAATGCATGCCTCTAGGCAGAATTCGGCGTAAAGCCACAGGAATGGGTAGTAATCATAATACGCGGCACGTTTTTGCTCATCACGACAAGAAACGAGAGATGACGATTTGCTCGGTAGAGATAATATATATATATAGAGAGAGAGAGATGAGTGAGGGGAGAAATCAGAAGTACTTCGTGTGCGCATTCAGCGTTAACTTCTGCTCGGGCGTTCGCCGGGAACGATATTTCCCCATCCCCGCTCCGGCGGGGGTCAAGTGCGAATGGAAAATATATCACTTTTCGCCTCGAGTTTTCCACTCCTTCGGACAGCCTCGTCCGTTGATTGTTGCCGTGCGCTGCGGCGGTTCCCGTCAGCTCTGGCCGAGTGCGAACCTCCGGTCTTCGGACGGCGACTTCGTCCTTTTCTGCTTCCCCTCCGCCGCCCTTCCATTTCAGTCGCTTCTGCTCTACGCGAGCAGATCCAGCGACTTCGGCGCCTGATCGTCCACCGAGCCCTCTGATCGGTGACGTGGGAACGCGTGGTCGTGACACAAAATTTAGTGAATTCCATTTACATGCCATTACGACGGTATGGCATAATATAGGCTAGTGGAGCCGAATTTCGGTGCGTCGCAGCTGCGCGGCGCCATTACATTGACATGACGGTCTTGGTGATGACCGAACGGGTGTTCGCTGTTGTAATCGGAGACCCGCAAGCCGATGCTACTGGGGACGTGTATTCAGCTGGAAAGCTTGCCAATCCCCGATCCGGATAACCCAATACATCTAAATGCAATCAGAGATCGAAGTCCAGAAGGGTGCTACTAGCAGTGCTCGCGTGACTTCGGATAATGTTCTGTCTGCGTGGGTATACCCATAACGATTAAATACTTAGAAAAAAAAAAAACGTTATTTCGCCATGAATTAGTAGTTTTTTTTTCCTTTCGGAGTCGACTTTGAGCGAATGTTTTCGAGTCCACGCTAACACGATCAGATTTCTTCGTGCCACCAGACTCCATGAAAATGTAAATGTGCAACACCTGTGCAAGATCGAACTAGTCTGACATCTGCGTGTCTACTCCAATGGGAAGGTCGCACACAAAATCAATCACCACGTCGCCGAGTTCGACAGAGGCCGCTGGCCGTTGGCAACCATCAATCCCGATTGTTAGGAAGAATTTTCGAAAATGTATGTCCATTGATCAATGTTCTTTGTATGCCCACCAGCGCACAAATCAACGCTTCTGCGTCGCTATTCCTGTGTTCATTGGCACCTTCTGAAGGTGCCACAAACTGGCGCAGTATTCCCCTCAGCCAGTCGGTGATCTAATTGGGTTTTTCGGATCAGTCGGTCTTAGTCTGATCGGTTCTCGGCCTGGTCGGGTTGCTCGATCTGAGAAAAGCATGCCCACACACGCGTACATGACAACTTCCAACATGACTTTTGCGCATCTGGCTCTGAGGAGGAGGCTTGCTAACGCTTGCAAATCGTCACTCTATGTCATATCTAGAAGTCTAGAAATGTAATAAGTTAGACTCAGCGGCTTGACAGCGACACCTCCGTCCACATATCGACCTATCGAAACCGTAAACGTTACCGATTGTACGAAAAACACCGAAAACCACCACCACCACCACCACCACATCTAGGTCCGTCTTGAGATACGCAAGAGGCACCTTTTAAATGGTCCCCGCAGGGCAAAAATAATCATAAGAGCATTGAATATCCCCAAATGTAGGGAGTAAACTGTGAACGACCAATTTCATGTGGTACTTTTAGCAAGATCACGCTCGGGATAGCCGTGTAATTTTATGGCGGGCGTACGCCCGCAGAAGACTGGGATAGATCGTTGATCAGTAGAATTGGCTCGACTGCCAGAACGACTCACGGCGGCGGCGGCGGTTCGTAATCGGACTAAGAGAAGGTGTAACGCAGCAGTGAGTAGTAAAGATTGCAGACAAAGATATTTCCTGCAGAACCGTTGCGGATAGCGGCGCCCGCTAGAAATTCCCGATTGCCCGCACACGCTAAAGGCCACATGGCCACCTCCTAATCATCCGACTCGACCCATACGGCACCACTTGACTGTCTACTGTCGAATTGGTTATCTTGAACGATCTTCATCATCTTCGATACGAAGCCCAAATAGGCGTACGTTGGTCATTGAACGACACCCATGTGCGCGGCGTAATTTGACAAAAACGCTTTGACGTTCTTGCGGATCGAAACCGCGAACAGATAATTAGAGCATCTTTATCTTTCATCAGGCGACTGCCGAAGCCCGCGTCCGTCTGGGATTTTTGGCAGTTACTAAACGATATCCCGCGAAAAAAAATAGAATTAAAATTACGTAAAATTATCAGAAAGAAATTGACCTCGTCGTTTTTCTTCTGGATGTACGCTGGACAGGCACACATTGTCCTCTTCTCGTTCAAGCTTGACTGGCTAAGCTACCGCCATGCTGGGCACCTCACGAATCCCTCCAGGCGGCTGGATAATCGGTTACTGCCATGATTCTGAATGCCATGAGGATCTCGATAGGGCCAAACTGTCAATAGGTCGGGCAGCAACCGAATTCGGATACGAGCGTAGATACATTTATCACGACTAAGTGAGTCCGAACGTAGCTCAAGCACTGACGCGTAGCGTATTTTTCTCTGTTGTTCTATTCGTTTTCCCTCTCTGTCGTTCCATCCGGTAAGTGTTTTCCTAGCGGGTGTTTGGCTCTCGGTCTTTACCTGGTCAATTGCAGCGAGAGACGATATAGACGATGTAATCGAAGTGCACCCGTTTAGGCATTTTTCGGCGCGGTGTTTTTTTTTGCCGGGAGAATTTCACTCATCCGCGCACTTATTTATCTCGGCCGATCAGTTGACCGGTGCGAGAGTGACGTCAACAGTCGGATCGTTTCAACGGGCTCTTTTCAGAGAGTCTAGCCGTTGGTTCCGCAACAATATCGAGTCTTGGGATGCTCCAAGCGGCCGATAGAGCAAAAAGTAACGCTGACCGATGACCGAACGCGTCCCCTCAGCGCAGTACCGCATTTCGAAGTTCTGCCCGTCCGTCTGGGAATCGATAATGGTCTACCACCTAGATGGTCGATCCTCGTTATCGGTTGTACGTCGTCGAACGAGTTGGCCAGTGAGCAACGACGATGGTTAGGGGAACCGGGATTTGAGTGAGGTTTCATCCATTCAAAGGTCAAAGAAACAATCATCCATTTGGATCCGATATTACAGATGCAGCCACTCGGGAACCAGCCATTCGGTCGCCAAACTCGTCGAAGTTTTCACGATTGAGTCTCGAAGTAAATAATTGCCTATGAGGTAAACGATATCACGTTATATATATATATATATATAAACGGGGACAGGGAGAGAAACTGCCTGAGTGAGGCATTAGTTATACGAGGTCCGTACTACGCTTAGCCAAGCCGCCGGGCCGAGTAGACAAAGTTCTTTATTATTTTCCACAAATACTTTATGTGGAGGACCGAAAACAACTAGTTCCAGTCGCGATGCGCCTCAATTATTTTTCCACATTTCAGTTATCACACCCGATCCTGACAAATTTTCCAAGAAAACAAGCCGCTAAACGCGTGTATAGCAAGAAGAAAACACCTTTCTTCAGTACGTATGATGCACCGATAGTATATGCATGCGTGTTTCAGATGAATGCGGCACTATATATATACATATATATATTTTTTTTCGTTAATTACACCATTACCGACAAGCTTCATTGTCATCGAGTGGCGCGCAGCTCACTGGCACATATTCAGCCGACAACAATCGTATTGACACTGCTATGAGATGCCTTTCACCTCGTCGGGCACTCATCGGTTCCGTCCAAAACGGAGGACAGGAGTCGGCAATATCCCTCACACGCGTGTGTCCTGTAGGATCGCCCACAGGACAACGACAAAGTAGTGGCAATCGGCGCCAGTGACAGAAACGGTGACTGCCTAGTTTAGCCGAATTCTCGGCGTGGGAAATTAGCGAAGTGGCCGGCCACCGCAGTGACCAATGCGGCGATCAAGCCTGTTCCGTTGTCCGATAGCCACAGCATAAGCGTGTGTGTGTGTGTGTGTGTGTGTGTGTGTGTGTGTGTGGCTTCGAGTGAAGGAGCGGCCCTTCTGTCAACGAAACAGCGAACAGAAAAACGAAAGCTAAAGTGCCGAAGAGCCGAACAAGGCAAAAAGCAAAGAGAGAAAGCGAGATATGGGGAGACAGAGGCACACACACACACACACACACACACACACACACACCGAGAGAGAGAGAGAGAGAGAGAGAGAGAGATTAGCCATTCAAACGCTCACAGAAATTATTCTCTTGTCCATGGCCAATGGCGAACATGTGACAAAAGCCGTCGCAGTACTCGTTGCCGCTGCCCATGTCGTTATTGAGAACCAGCTCAATCCCTTAATATCACCGCCAACACGACGCATTAGCATTTAGTTTTGGGCGCAGAAAATCGACGTGGTTTGTAGTAAGAGAATGCGGAGATCTTCACGCGCGCGCTTGACCATCACCTGGCAGGCAATTGGGCATGGCGAGAGACACACGGCGAACGGTCCTCGTAGTTAGCTAATCGCTCTGGCGGTTACGGTTCCATATCATGGCGAAATGTTTTCGTGGTTCGTAGATGATGAGAAGACGTTAGCGATGCAGAACGATGAAACGAACACCGTCAGATGAGAGCGGCGTAGCCATGTTTGTTTGCAGCAGAAAACTCACGAATGGATGTCGCGTAAAAAAATGGCGTCCAATTCAAGGAATAACCACCGTAAGGGTATGACATTGTCGACTATATCAGATACTTTCTATTTGCTCCGAAGTAGTTCGTGGGAAAGTTTGAGGTGCTTGCAATCCATAACGTCATTATGGACCAATACGGCCTACAAAAACCGCCAAGCTCAAAAAAAAATAAACCTTGGTGGTCCCAGAGCTCGATTGTCCTGCGTTTTTAACTGGCTCCATTTTACGTGTTTTTGCTCGTTGGGATGTGACCCCCGACTAAATATTAACAGCTGCAGCAACTTTGGCCCGGATCACAGCCGGTTTTCTGTGTTCGTTTAAATTTGCACAATTTCGTTGACGTCTTTATCTCACGCCGATTGCCCCGCATGGCTCCCTAGCAGGGCAACTTCACTAATACGAATCTGCCCTTTATTATATACGCTTAAAAAAATCTGGCCTGATCAAACGTCCCAACCTCGCAAAAACTTCGACATGGGCATAGTTCCAACTCGGCGCGTCTGTGCGGCAACGCGCGCGTCGCGTCACGACGCCAGCGTCGCAAGCGAGCCAGCAGTCTAACTGACAACATGAATGCACAGCCCTCAGCGTCTGTCTCATTCAGTACGGAATTGCCACTTCGCCAAAATGGCCGTCGTAGTTATTTATGGAAATGACTTCGGCAACCGGTGGCGTCTCAGGACGGCGGCGCTACTTCGCTTGTCTCTGCGGCTTCCGCGCGGCGGCCATCGGCGTGGCCGTGCACTGACGCGAACGTTCCTCGCGTAGGCCCACGCGCTCCAAGGCCGGCGAAGGCCACAGCCAAACGGAGTCGGTGACGCCGCGACAGCATCAACAAACATTTTTGCTCTTCTGTTACTCTCTCAAAGGATCTCGGAAGACGCCTGCCTGACTTCGGAATGGACAACAGAAGTGAATAACTATATATATGCATATATATATATATATATATATATATAT
>MNPL01001880.1:0-19761 GCA_002081605.1 Tropilaelaps mercedesae
TATATATATATATATATATATATATATATATAGTCTCACTTAACTCACCCAATGATCACTCACCGAACGTCTCTCTCTCTCTCTGTGTTCTACGTGGACAAGTAAATCACGAGAGTTCTGACGTAAACGGCCACGTCGACAGAACTGTTGTTACATAGAAGCCGGCTATACACCGGCGCCTGCCTAAGTCTATCCACACATAGACGTCGCGCGGCTGATCCAACCAGCAGATTTGATTACCGTGACCGGCCTATTGCCGCCGGCAAGTCGTTTCGAACCACAAACACATGACAAAGGTGCCACATGCATTGTGTTGAGTCATACGCTGTCTGTTCATAGGCCCAACGTAGAAGCTTCTGTACTTCAAGCAAGTGGGCTTAAAAATATAATTCTAGATCGATTGTACATTTCATCAACTCCGTCCTACGCCGTCTTGCCCGTTTTACGAACTGATGCAAAGGCGGTACCGTGGACCTTAAATGTTAACTGGTATTCAGTCCTAAAAATATTAGAGATACATATACATATATGTATGATGTTTGTATTCATGTTTTTGTGTAAACATATGAATTGTTTGTATACATATGTTTCTAGGGCTGGTGCTACTGCAACAGATATACAGTACAGGTATGCAAACAGCGAAAAATTACTGGAGGCTATTTTAATTTTATGAAGCGTCGACATGAAAGCCTTCTATTGAAGGGTAGCAGACTCCTGTCGTCGAGCGAACGTCTGTAGAAGGGTTTTGCGTGCGCACTTAACATTGCGATACTTGGCGCGCTTCGTACGTCAGCTACGGGGACGTACCCTAAAAACTCTAATAACGATCTGTTAACGATATCGAAACGTTATCGACATCACTTAGCGAAAAGGTAGTGAGACATGCTTCCGCTGAGCACCGTTCTTCTTAACCGTAACGGAGATATCGAAGATAAATCTTCAATATTTCCGTTTCTTTCTATTCTTTATTAAAAATCCGTAATTTGGCGCATATGACACGTGGAGTTGTACGACAAGTGCGAATATTTGAAGATTAATACATTAATGAACACACGTTTCTTTAATTAATACATTTTGACTCGCCAAAATTATAAGCTGCTACATAAAAAAATCGTACAATATATGTTTTTGTGCAGATGTGCTTCCACACAGATTATGACTTCCTCCGCTTAGATAAAATGCGACTTGACTCAACACTACGGGACTGCGCAACAGTGTCCAGAGTCTCTGGGCAGAATTTCCATCCAGCGTATTACACCATTCGCTATGCTGTGCTGCGCTTCTTTCAGGTATGCCTAATCTTCTTCCCAAGACGAGTTCCGACTTCGCCTCGAAAGATTACTGGGACCGTTTCTTCAATCAACTGTGCTCTCCATTCGAATGGTATGGCGAGTATCGCCAACTTTCGCGTATATTCTCCTTGTACGCAAACCCAATAAAGCGCACGTTAATTGTCGGCTGCGGCAACTCGTCTTTGTCATACGATCTGGATACGAATGGCTACAAGAATGTGGTGAGCATAGACATTTCCGACGTCGCCATCAAGCAGATGAAGGAGAAGTACCCCGAGCTAGACTTTCGGCAGATGGACGCCAGCCAACTCGACTTCGCCGACGACGAGTTCAATGTCGTTATCGACAAGGGAACGATCGATGCGCTACTGCCGAACCTGTCCGGGGAAAGTGTCTCCATGGTGAACAAGTTACTGGCCGAGGTGTCCCGATGTCTGCACAAGGGAGGTCGCTTCATATGCGTGACCCTGCTTCAGGATCATGTGGCAAAAACGTTGTTCGACTTCTTTATCCGGGCGTCCGACAATTTTTCGTGGGTTGTACGCGTCCATCGATGCTTCGAGGCCGAAGACACACGTCGAGAGCTGGTCTTGCCGGTGTACGTCGTCATTGCGATTAAGAGGCCATCCATGGCCGCACAATCCTGCGTCTTCGAAATGTGTTCGAGTACACTTGTTAGATACGCGTCGGCTGAGGCCCTTCTTGCCGAGCTTAAGCTTCAGCAGAACTACGCCTTCTTCCGTAATCATTTGTGTCGGTTTACTCTCGATCGCGAGTACAAGACTGAACTGTACTCGACACGAGAGGACGTGGCCAAGTACGAACTGTTCATCGTGGATACACCCGACGCGGACCGGCAGACCGGCTTGAAATTTGCTTGTTTCATCGTGCCGGAAGGACGTGAATGTGAGTGGCTTTTCGGCACCCCCAAGGGACGCAAAATATTGGCGAAACAGTGCCAAGCACACCGGGTGGTCTTCGTGCACCTCAGCCGCCACTTCAAGTATGCGAGTACCAAGCAAATCGAGGACGAGCTGTCGCATTATATTAGTCAATTGACGCCGAAGAACTTCAAGCAGGGGGCCCAGATACCTTTTCTCTCTGTGGGCGAAGCCGCAGGAACCCGCAAAATGATGGAGAAGGGCCACAGTGCGATTAGCGGCGACTTCATCGTCGAAGACGTCACCATCGATGACAAAATCTATCGCCGGTTGCTCTTTCTGGATCGACCAAGCGTCATTCAGACCGAAATGCGTGTGCACAAAAAGACGGTTGACCACAGCCACCTGTCGAGTGAGTACTACAAGTACATGGTCGTTGCTTTGGGTTTCTTCGGTAGCGGTCCTGGCGCAGCGCTGTTACTTGGCCTAGGTGGCGGTACGCTGGCTTCTTACGTCGCGAAGTACGCAAAGTGGAGTGTGCAAGCGGTGGAACTCGACGAGGAGATCATCGGTGTCGCACACAGACAATTTAAACTTTTCAAAACGGTGAAGACGGAGTGCGGAGATGCTCTCGAGTTCGTGAAAACGTCAACGAACAAATTCGATATCATTTGGCTGGACATTGACAGTAAAGACGTCGCCGAATCGTTGACGTGTCCACCTGAAGCATTTCTTCATGACGGATTCCTCAGCGATGCTACATCGCTTTTGAGTGCCAAAGGGGTGTTTGTGATGAATTTGGCCTGTCGCGACGAGATGAAGTGCAAAGACGTGTATAGAATTTTAAAAAATAAGTTTTCTCATGTAAAAGTGGCCAACGTGTCCGAAGATATTAATCAGGTCATTTACGCTTCGAACGGCAACAGTCTCGAGTGTAATGTAAAAGAGCTTCGATCGCTATTAAGACAATCCAACAGGGACAACGATATAGAGTGTATTGAACAAATGCTACAGGGAGTTAAACTTTGATGGATATTATATATCGAGCGCCTCTATAATATATGGTATAGAATCAGACATCTGAACTTTGTTAGGAGGATTGGAATATTTATTTTGAGAGAAGTGTTTCTCTATTTATTAAGCAATAAACAATACACAATTTTTATCTCATAACTTTTTTCATATTCCTTCTATAGGAATTTCTGAAATGATGCCCAAAGAACTAAATAAAGGGGAAAGCTAAAATGTAGACATTATAATGAAAAAAAAGAAAATAGAATCCTCTAATTTAAATATATTCATTATGTTTGCTGCTATCGTTGTTGTCACTACTATTATATGATTAGCGAGCCTTATGACCCAGCCGCTAACGACCAAGCGGTTTTTTCGTAATAATTTCAGATATTAAATTTACTGCAACGCAACATTGTAATTCTATAATTAAGCACACTTTTGACCTCCAGCGGGTTCGTCGAAGCCACCCTCTGTACGGTCTGCGTTATATTACATTAATGAAAGGGAGCTACGGGGAGGTACTCCTCGTTGATACCGTTTCTATACGAAGATTATATCGATAGGATGCTGTAGAAACAACGATAGATCGATTAACAGTGGTCTGGGACAAAGCTTGGGCCTTACCATATTGAAGCTATCGTTCGAATGCATACAGCGTCAATTCTATTACGAGCTTTTTCTTTTGAAAACTGGTTATGCACATATTCGTAGGAGCAATGTCGTATAGACGATACCAATCATAGGCTCTACGAACCATATTTATACATGGCGGCTTTTTCGTGTTTGCCTTCAACTTCACGTTTCTTCTTTTTTTACCAAAAATATAGTTGCAAATAGTGATTGCGATGAGGGTGATTTCTTAAGGGCAGAGATGTTATAGACCTAGGCATATATATTCATAGGTACTCCGTAACCTTAGGAAGCTAAGAAAAGATTCGGCCATGGCAAGTTTAAATGATCTATTCCTTATTTTAGCCACAAGTTACGATTCGTCAAAGAGTTTGAATTTTCTCTATTTCATGTCAACGGAGTACGTATGCGGAGACGGTACTTACTTTTTACGGTATGTTCATTGATAGAAACCCTTGCTTATAGAAAAACACCAACCTTTATTATCTTGATATATATTGAAACTATCAGTCAAACATACCTGTGCTACTGTTGATTATGGATGCGCATACTAAGATTTTTGTGTTTGTAATTTTTCCGACGGGATATTGTCTCACTCGTGATTATCAGGCGTGCAATACCCACTTCATAAAAAGGTGATGTGTTTAATCTAGGACACATTCGCTGTACGTTATGAAATAATGGGGTCGCGGGGCCTTGCATAGAATGATAAAACATAAGTTTTTTGGATATCAACATAAAAACAAACGTTTTCTAGAAGTTAGAGCAATTGTAATCTTATTTAAATGTTATCAAATATATAAGTTGAATTAACGCAAGAAAAAATACGTTGTGCAAACCGAGCGATGTAAAAAACGCTTTTATTTATTAACTATTTATATTTATTAACTAAGTTTCACAGTTGAATATTGACGTCTGACAGTTCGTGTTACATATCACCCGACTCATTTCATAACTAAACAGTGCGTTAGAAAACCGCATTAGCTGGTCCCCCAACCTGTTATATTATTGAAGACCTGACACAGTCTGTAATAACTTAGTAGTCTCCCCCGGGTTCATAACCACGTAGTTATCTAACTCCATAGAAAACATTGCCCGACCCGACGTTAGGGTTCGTAGCTCCGTTGAGTACTGTCGCAGCTCGCAGAGGGGGCACCTGGCCGAGATAATTCGACTGTCTTGGCGTTGGCCGATACTTAGAATGGACGCTCTCCGTCGAGACAAGTCCGCAAGCGTTTTGCCGACGAACTCCTCCGGTAGCGAAATTTCGAGCCGCATGTACGGTTCGAGGAGCTCGACGGCCTGCGGGCTAGCTCGGAGCCCATTCTGGATGCAAGTGGCGATCGCAGCAGTAACCATTGGAATGCCTGTGGACGACGTAGCGACAAAATGCGTTAGCACGACCTGCGCTTCCATCAACGGGAAGCCCAACAACGGTCCCTGGCACAGCGTCAGCTTAACCCCACTTTCTAGCGCTTTGCGATAAAAGTTGCTTGGTCTGTTCTCGTCCGCGATATGAATCTCCATCAACGACTGCTTCTGTTTGTTCGAACAGGTAACCTTCCTGATATCAATGCCTACCTCCACGTAGTGTTTGTGGCCGGCGAGTGTTTTGTCTAGGACATGCTGGAGTCCGCAAATATCCTGCGCTAGTCTTTCGCGGTAGGCAATCTGTAGTCGTCCGAGATGTGGCTCGACCTTGTACTCGCGTTTGATCCGATCGCGGATAATGTCGATGTGTAGCTCGCCCATGCCAGCGATGAGCGTCTCGCCGGTAGACTCGTGTTGCGTCACCACCAGACTAGGATCCTCTCGCTGAAGACACGCGAGGGCGGTCTCGAGCTGATTCTGTTGACCTAGCGAAGGGGCCTCGATTCGGCACTGGAAGACGGGTTCGGGAGACTGAATGCCGAAGAGAAGAGCACTCTTTCCCGCTTTTGCAGCTTTCGTCATCGCGGCAAAGCCGGTTGACGCGGAACTCAGAATCGTATCGCCTGTCCGCGTGTGTTTCAGTCCCGCAATGGCGATGATACTGCCCTCGGCGGCTTGACCCAATGAGATGAACTCATCGGCGTTAACCTGAAGTAGTTCGCCGCACTTCTCACTGACCTTCCGATTGAGGATGTAGATCTTCTGACCAGCGTCGATCCGACCAGAATAGAGTCGCACGAATGTTAGGGGTCCCTTGAACTTCGAATGGACGATTTTGAATGCTATAGCGACGGTGTCGTCTTCCGAGTAGAATTTGCGCACTTCTTCTGGAAGGGCAAACGAAGGATCTGGCAGGTAATCAACGACCGCATCGAGAAGCGGCTGGACGCCGATGTTCTTGTACGAGCTGCCACAAAGTAGCGGTACAGCTGCGCTAGAGATGGTGGCCTTTCGAATCGCGTCCGCCACTTCCTGATTTGTCGGCTCCGCATCAGCAAGCACGAAGCGTTCAGCAAACACGTCGTCCACAGCGGCCAGGCTTTCGACAAGTTGACCTCGTTGCTCTAAAGCTAGCTCGAGCACCTTTGACTGCTCTGCAGGTATAACCTTGAATTTGACTCCCATCGTTGAATCCCCGGAGTCCCACACGAGTTCCTGCATTCGCACAAGGTCAAACAAGCCGCAGAAGTGGCCGCCCTTAGGATTCATAACCGGTATTTGGCAGACGAGTGGTTGAATATGTAGCTTCTGCTTGATGTCGTTCAAGCATGCGGCCAAATCGGCGCGGGGCTTGTCCATTTTATTTAAGTAGATTACTCTCGGTAGGCGGTACCTATCTGCTTGTCGCCATACGGTCATCGTCTGGGCCTCGACGCCCGCGGAGGCGTCGAGAATGGTGACGGCGCCATCCAATACTCGCAGACTGCGTTCAACTTCGACAGTGAAGTCTACGTGACCCGGCGTGTCGATCAAGTTAACGACATGCTTTCTCCAGGGGAACGATATGGCTGCTGAGGTTATCGTAATGCCTCGCTCCCGTTCCTGCGGCATAAAGTCCGTTACGGTGTCTCCATCATGGACCTCACCCATGGTGCGGGTATACCCCGAGTAGAAGAGCATACGTTCCGTCGTGGTCGTCTTACCGGCATCGATGTGCGCGATTATGCCGATGTTGCGCGTCTTGCACCGTCCTTGGACAGTCTGTGAGCTCATCCATCGGACACCGAACCGTTGGGCAAACGCAGAATAACGGCACTGACATCTGAGGATCACTTTGGCGGCAACTACGGCCATGATCACACAGTATTGGCATCAACTAAATCACATGCGATCGTTCAGGGGACGGTAAGTGGCATGGTCAAGGAATGGGGATAACACTTCACATGAAATGTAATCGCTGTCAACTTCTCAAAGTAAAATTAGTTCGTTACGCGGCAATGGGTCATGCTATAATTAGTTACTAGTTTCACTTTGGAACAAAGCAAATCGTTTCGTAGGTACGCACTCAGCTGTTTCGCTCAGCTAATTTTTTCAGCGCTGACATTCAGCCAACATTTAACGTCCACCGTAGCGCTGTCTGCATTACTTGGTAACACTGACCTTATAAATATAAATGTGCAACAACTAGGATCGTACCCGTGCACCTATGTGGCTTCTCCGGTCCCAAGGCGCACGCGAATGCGCGAAGCCATCGAGCTCGACAGGCTCGCTCAGCGCAGGTTACACTCAGCAGAAGCCGCACGACGAAACGAGATTTCAAATTTCGCGCCACTAGGTCGACGTTCGTATTCTAATTAGTGTTCGGCGAGTTTTCAACGGAATTTACGTCGTGTGAAAACGTTCACGAAGTTACTTATAGCCCAGTGTCGTGTCGGTTACCAATCGAAACCGTATTTCGCTTCGCTCGAATTTCGTTCATTGATAAACACGACAGCAGCAGCGCTCCGCGCACTCAAGATGGCGATTGCCAGGGAGGTGCTTATGTGAAATAGATTCTGGAGAATGTTGCGCATTCTACAGAGAATCCACCGTCTTCCCGTCAACTTGAGAAGTCTCAGTTCGGTACGTGTCGATCAACGAGTACAACTAAGGAGCGACCCCGTTAATCACACCCAGTGTAGAAGTCACATTTTCATTCTTATTTAAGATAGTCGTCCGTCATGGTGCTTCTATCACTGGCATATATTGAGAAGATGCCTTTTGGATATCACATCGACTTCTCTTTTTACACGTCGACATGACTAACACTTAGCAGATAGAACAATGTGAAGTATTAGTTCTTTATATTGATCCAGTCGGCGCTGTTTTGAAATGGTAATCAGGCAACCTATGTAGTAAAACTACTGCACGTTTTTGTAAATGCTTTCATGGGGTTATGATCTCCTTCAGTTAAAATTTTCTTTCGTTCTAGAATAGCTAGAATCTTCTTCCGTTTAAAAATGTCGTATAATGGCGCTCAAATCTGGCTTGTTAGCATGGAGATCTTGAAAAATCTTTATGAAGCAGTTTTTTCTGAACTCCATAACCGTTAATCGAACTAACAATTATGGCTGGTTTTCCGGCATATGGTAGCCAAGAAAATAGGGCCGTCCCTGTACGATATCGGGCAGTAATCTTGCTTTAGAACGAAGTGCCTTCTGAAGCTGGGCAGAAATCGGATGAGTAATGCTAAGTAAAATTCTGTCATTGGCCTACTGGTGTAAAATTTAAATTAAATTTGTCTCATCACATTGCGTATGATGATAAATATTTTCAAATGCAAATATCATTATAGTCGTGTTTTCCTTAATTATCTGTACGTGCGATACAGATAATTGAGGGTCGACACTGAATTACAATAAAATAGCGCTTCGTAGCTGAATAGCCTAAATAAATAAAGATCGCTATATATATTTTTTCGAGCGGTAGATACCCGTTGAAGTTGTCTGCCACCTCTCCATCGTTGCCAGTATAAACAGCTGCCGTTAGTACTTAGATGCTTCGTAAATGAAGAGTCAGCGCCGTTAAACCCATTGGATCCACACGCATCCCATACCTGATACCAATATATGTTGGCTCCCATACACTAATCACAATGGCGCGCTCGGTTCCCGAAAAACTCGCATAGAGGCTCCTTTTTCACGCTTGTTACCGAAACGTGAGCCCAAGGGCGGGCGGTGACAGTCGTTCGTTGTACCGGTCCCCGCTTTTCTTCCGGCGGGTTGTTTAGCAGCAGCAAATTATAGTGTCGACACTAAAAACGTCGTTGCAGAGCTAGTCGCGACGCAAACGCTCGGCGGGTGGGAGTCACCTGCGATGGAGGCCGCAAGTGCCACGGCTCCCGGACACGCGACAACAGGTGCTGGAGCGGCTCAGCCTCTTGACAGCAGCGGCAACAGCAGCGGTCCGACGAAGGTGCACGTGACGGGCGCCGGCGTCGGGGACAGGACAGCGGCAGATCTATCCGCTCTCCTCAACGCCACAACGCTGAACGGCGACGACCACCACGACAGCCGTCATGATCTTCACAACCACTCGCAAGGACGTGGTACGGCGTCGAGCAGCGCCCCCTCGCCGAACAGCGCCCAGCTCAACGACCAGCGTCGGCCGGAGCCTTCGTCGACGCCTCCGGCCGCCGCCAGCGTCGACAAGTCCCGGAGTGTCCCGGCGCCGACCGAACGTCCGCCCGTTAGTCCCCCGCCGTATCCGGCTATGCCGTTTAACGTCGACGGCATCAAATACATCGCGTACGAGTCTGAGTTGCAGATGCCAGCAATGATGGAGCTTTTCCAAAAGGATCTTTCCGAGCCGTACTCGATTTACACGTATCGGTACTTTATCCATAATTGGCCGAAGCTCTGCTTCTTGGCGATGGACGAGGACACGTGCGTCGGTGCGATCGTATGCAAGCTCGATGCACACAAGAAACGCGACGCGGTAGCAGCGACCGACGCCGTCGGAGGCGGCCACCAGCAGGGCCATGGGCGGGTGCAAATGCGAGGCTACATCGCGATGCTGGCTGTCGAAGCGGAGTACCGCAAGCGGAAAATCGCTTCCAACCTCGTCTTGACAGCGATTCGGGCGATGGTCGCTAATCAGGCCGATGAAGTTGTGCTGGAGACGGAGATCACAAACCAGCCGGCGCTGCGGCTGTATGAGAACTTGGGCTTTGTGCGCGATAAGCGGTTGTTTCGGTACTACCTCAATGGGGTGGACGCGTTTCGGCTGAAGTTGTGGCTGCGTTGACTGGGCGTCTGCCGGCGGTAGGAGTGAGATTGGCGCCGGAAAAGAAGTGAAGGTTGATACGTGGTCCATGATTGTCCGGGAGAGAAAGTAATTTGTAAGGTGTAGGTCGGGCATGTTTGTTGTTAAAAATCACCGACAGTTGCGGCATGGGCTGGTTGAGACGTTGCGAGTGGCATATGCAGGACCGAAATGCGTGTGTATGTGTGTCTGTGTGTGTACAGGTATATTATCACGGTGCAATCTCGCCATAGACTGCGCGAGTTGTTGGAGGAGAAGGGATTCCACTGCCACGAAAATATTAAGAATCTAGATTAAGGGTCTGGAGGAGAGTTAAAAAAGTGGCCCATTGTGGGATCCCGTATGAGGCAAAATGGGGAAAAAGCGCAGAAGGAGGAGTTGGCTAGGACTCTAGGAAGAACTTGTCGAAGTGAACAAAGAACACAGCTAAAAGGCACGGGGGGATAAAGTCGTAGGGTTTTATCAACTAGTACAGATGAGTGGGTGAGACGACGAACGAAAAATGCGAACATACAGAACTGTAAATAAATATTTGTACCTTAATTTATAACTAAGATAAGCAGAGGAAGATGTGCGTGTTCATTTCACCGTTATAGTCACAGTGGCGAAAAACAGCTCAAGGACAGGTCGACGATGGAGGATGATGAGACAGGAGGTGGCGCTCGATTAAGTCCAATGTGATGTCAGTTCCCAATGACATGGGAACGATACTTGATGGCCTAGCGAGTTCCCTTCACAATATCGTATGTTTTATGCCGAAAGAATAGTCAACTGGGCGCAAGCTACATAGCTCTCCAACTATCCTGTGTATTAGCTCGCCTCCTTATCTCTGCCTCCTGCGTTTATTGCAGAGTGATGCCGATACTGCTAAGGCCGCCCGAGGTCTACTACTGAGCGATGCGTGCGTTGCAAAGCTGCTACGGACAGCAGATACTGGCGAGATGCTACGGGTGACCGTCGAGAGTGGAGGTTGTAGTGGTTTTCAGTACAATCTCAGCCTCGATAAGGAGCTGAGAAGCGATGATTGCGTATTCGAGCGCGATGGAGCTAAAATCGTGTGCGACCAAATGTCTCTCGGCTTCATCGAAGGTTTGTTGATGGCACGATCCAATTGGACCTTACGGCACGAGCAGGCACGTCACCTCCCTCGGATATAAATTGTGACCTAAGGCATTTTCCTGCGGAGTCCATACTCATACGTCGCATCGCATTGGTGCATTCCACTCACTGATGCATTGTATTGGATACGTCCAAAGCGGGCGTACGGGACTCCAATGGACAGACGGCTCGAAAGTTGCAGCCATTGCAGAATCGTAGAGCTTTTAGCGTTAGCAGTGTTTCGTGCATACGTTATAGGGCTTTACGGACGATTTAGCCATCCTAGTTCCTATGTAACGTCTTTGATCTTGTAGATGTCTCGACAATGATCATTCGCATTAGACTGCTGTCAGGCGTATAAAAAACGCATTGCTCGTAATACGTTCCGTTCTTTCAATGCGCGTACGCAGGATCAACGGTAGACTATGAGGAAGAATTGATCCGGTCAGGATTCAGAATCATCGACAACCCGCAAGCGGACAAGAAGTGCAGTTGTGGCTCATCTTTCACGCCCAAAATAGAGCTATAGTTAAGCTAAAGGTGGCTCGTTAGACCTCGTTTTTCATGTGTCAAGTTTTAACGTTGTAAATAAATACATTATTTTCTATATAACTACTAGCCTAATAAATTGTCAAAGCAGGTATGGCACAGGCATAATAGAGGTGTCAAAGGTAACTAAAGACCTGCTTCAACATCTACCGACCTTCGTTCGCATGTTTCCAGCACCCGTATGGTCTGTACGGTACCAGGGGTCGATTTACGGATGTGTAAAGTATGAGAAACATGATACGTTTTAAGTGTAAGTAAATGTATTAAGAATTTATTAAACATCGTTAACGAAAAATCTATTTCTTCTCCTTGAGGACCTCGATAAAGGCTTCCCGCGGAATTTGAATATTTCCAATCATACGAAGATTCTTCTGCTTTTCGCGGTAGGCGTTAATCAATTTCATTTTGCGTGTCCGATCGCTCCCAGATTTCTAACAGATCAAAGAGACAATACCACCAAAATTCAATATGAGTGAATAACGATTGCCGTACCAGCTTCTAATACTATGCATCTACTACACTTAGACATGCAGCCAACAATATTAATATAGTCAACCGCGCTCTATACACAACTATATATATACGTATAATTTACATTTTATGTATAGTCTATAATCGAGATTAGGCCCTCCGGGGTCATCTGCATCTACCTGATGTGCCAGTCGTGTCCTTTGAGATAAGTAGCAAGTTCCAGCTTATCTAAAAATGACTATAAACGACGAAGAAAAATCAATGGTAAAATACATTGTAATGTAAGAGCTCTTTAGATGCGTTTTTAGTCGATAACCTCAACGCGTCCTTCCGACCTAACTAGATTGGATCTAAAAATATACAAACATATATTTCCCCGCATTTACGATTTTCTGGGTGACATTTTGGCGCAACGCTTTGATGTCCTCCCTGGCCACAATCTTTTTACCGATGGCAGCCTGCAATGCAACAGCGTACATCTGCTGAGGAATATTCTCTATCAGACGAGTAATCATTGATCGGCCAATTTTCACTGCGCGCGTCGAATGAACGATTTGCGTGAACTCATCGCACGGTTTGCCGTTGATCAAAATTTCCAGCTGAAAGTATTATTGAATTATTTATTCATTTTCGGGAACGTCATTCACGCTGCAAATGCAGTTCTAGATTACGTAGCGAAGCTAGAGTATTGTGTTAACAACAATTAGTTATATGAGTACAAATCATATTTTATGGCGTCCAAGGCAACCTGTCTCAAGGCAGTCGTTCGAAAAATCTCTGAGCTACATGAATGGAACAGCAAAATGGCTAAAGCGTTTGTCAACAATTTTGTGTTTAGTAGGAGATGTACGTTGATGTTTACAAACCTTAACAAGCGTAGATGGTTCATATTCTGTCTCCTCATAGTCGAAGCTCGCATAGCCTGAGGTAATCGACTTGAGTTCGTCAAAGAAGTTGATGATGATCTCGTTCAGAGGAAAGCGAACCTGGAGCATCACTGTGTTCTGATCGATATTCTGACTGCTCTTCTCAATTCCCCGACGCGACTATCGAGAGAAATGGAAGTAGCAATTAAGGTCGAAGAACATACAATTCAAAAATGCGATATTTTCTAGCTTGAAAAATTTGTAATGTAGCAAAAGCCGCGAAACGGTCAGCCAGTCGGTAAATCGAATGTTCGCTTGTACAAGTCAGGTATTAAGCGAAAAAAACTTCTACGTACCAATACTATGTGTCAATTGTTTAACAACTAGAACGTTACCATACAAAGGCTAACGACGTCACTCAGATGGGTGTCCGGGGTAATGATGGTGCTGAGGACCATCGGCTCGTAATATTCTTCAATGATACTTTGGTCAGGCATCAATAGGGGATTATTGACTACCACAATCTCGCCACCGTAAGCCTTTATGTTCTTCGCCCCCTTGATTTTTACCTGTAACACGAATGAGTGAATCTTCGGAGTTATGTTTGTGGCAGATCAATTGGTATTTCATGAATAAACAACACGAATGCCTACTGACTCGTGAGCAAATCAACCGCATTAGGTCGATTGTAAGCATCATTCTAATAAATAATTGTCAACACCGGATTAGTGGCATATAAACAAAAAATAAAAACTTAACGTCAAGGCTCAGCTTAGCAGTGATAGCTATGGTCCAGACAAAGCTAGTATTTCGAAAATATACCTTGTACGAAACGCTGGGTGAAGTAACAACCACTTGAGCGTTAAACTCCTGATCAAGTCGTTGGCAGAAGACGTCCATATGAAGCAGACCTGCAGTGAACACAATAAAAGCTAGTGACTCGAAATTCCAACGCTGTTTGTTGCCGTCGACTTCTCAACCTTTCGCATTTATTGTGGACGTAAACAAAACATTTCACAAATGAACAACACTGCACGCAAGCGCCCAATTCATGATTGAGTTGTACCCAAACATCGTGCTTTGACAAATAAGCACGATATCTCATTCGTGATATCGTGCTCACGAGTCACGATAAGCACGTTGATGAGCTCATTGTTAATCTATACAATTGCAATATATATTACAATTTTACACACATGTGTGTCAGATAGCTTAAGTTTGTATGACAAATACTTAAACGTAATCGATAAATGTATATTTGAGGTTATGTTCCAGATGGTGATTAACTAGTAAAAAATCGGTGTCCCAAAAATAAACAAATTTGTAGAAAATCCCGTTGCGTACGTGTATGTGTCGAAGTCTGAATACCTACCAAGAAAGCCCAGCCTCCAACCCAGGCCTAGTGCAGGACTGCTCTCAACACTGACAGAGACTGAACTGTCATTCAGGGTCAGCCGCTCAATAGCATTTCGGAGCTCTGAGTTTTGACTCTGATCCTCAGGATAGATGCCTAGAAAAAGAATTACAACAGGACACCAGCAGGACAACAACCATACATACAGGACTACAACAATTCAAATAGCTGTAAAAAAGTATGAGCGAACACAGCACTCCGTCGCTTTCGAAAACGACTAAACTAAAGCATCAGTAATGTCTACAACATCGCAATGCAAGCAACGAGCTTAACGAATCACTTCTGTAGAAGGGCGACAGTTATTGCTCAAACAAGTTTGTTCCTATGAGTCACGCTAGTTATCTATCCTGCCTGGTAAATTACCAAACTTTGCTTGTTTTATAACATTATCGACGGCACTCAGATTGTTTGAAGGCATATACGTTAGAACACACAGTCCTAGTGGCTCGGCATTCATTTAGTCCCGTACGTCACACGTGGGAACGCTGCACGTATGCACTTCTTTAATTCGTCATTTTAAATTTCTTCAGCACACACATATTTCCCTGCATCCAGCCATAACGTGTTTTAGTAACGTCATTGGTAACGTATTGGTATTTCAATGACCAGGATACGAATAGTTTACTCTCAAAAAAAATTGTTTTTTGACAATACGCTCATAGGAGTCTCAGTCCGCGGGAATCATAACCAGCGACACATCCCTAGACCGTTGGCAATTGCTAATACACTCACCGGCAAATACCATCGGCTTAGACCGCTCCGCTGATCGCAATGTGGCGACACTTTCGGATTGGATCAAGGTGCTGTGTAATGTGTCGCCTACTATGGCTTCGGTAGTGGTCCGCATATTGGCTACGACGTAGCCGCTTTGCCCAGCTCGACTATGACGAGGTAGCGCATATCGACACGAAAAGTTCAAGAAAAACAGCACCGCACACCATTAGTAGAACTGATTCATAGATGTAGTTTCTACCGCCTTCAACAAAATTTGATCACCTAGGAACTTTTCTACAATTTCATGGTTTCCACGTTTGATTTTTATGGAACGGTCTCACTTGTAATGAAATCTCTGTAAAGATGCACACAAGAATTTTCTCGTTGCCAAAGGATGTAAGCAGCTCATAAGGATGTAAGGATGTAAGGAGCGCAAGCTCACAATTGTACACTAATTTTATCTAAATGTCATTCTGCCAAACTGTGCACCGATAATGCTGGTGCAGCACAGGAGCGATAGCGATTGAGAACAATATCTTTAGCTCCTCATAGTTTTCCGTCGTTCTACTCACAGCTCCTTCGTGGGAGTTTCATTAGGGAACATAATTCCTACATCCCGTACAGTATAATGTTGTGCAGTCTGATGACACCGGAATTCATCGCCGACTTTTATTTTGCCGTCGTGTACCATTACGAGAACGACCGCTCCACGATGACGATCGTACCAGCTGTCTACGATTATACCGCGAAAAGGAGCCGATGGGTCGCCTTTCGGTCTGGAGAAATGTTATCCGCAGAAAAGAAAAGCGGACACCTTTGTCTTTCAAGAAAATATTTCACTTAAATTTATTGCAACAGGACGCAGCGTACCTATCGCTCGTATGATCATG
Organism: Tropilaelaps mercedesae; assembly: GCA_002081605.1. NCBI lineage: Eukaryota > Metazoa > Arthropoda > Arachnida > Mesostigmata > Laelapidae > Tropilaelaps > Tropilaelaps mercedesae. Next base: position 15,994 of record MNPL01001880.1, read on the forward strand.
GTGTTATTGCATGGGTAAAGGTGTCTTGTGTCGAGGACTTTCGCTACACTGAACCCACACGTTTTCCATCAATTGATTGTCTGGTATCGAGTCTGGAGGTGTATAAAGCTCTTTGGAAGCCGGGACGAAAACAGTGCATGTAAAGACATCGCCTCTGCTGTAATGTTAACGAAAAACCAGTACGTTATGGTACTGGTGTTCATTTAAATGATGTGACTGTTGCTTTACGAAGGCAGGAACACTTACGGTGGTATTCTGTCTATTAGAGAATCAAGCAACTCCTGGACTCCTTCACCAGTTTTGGCGGACACCTTTAGGATCTCTTCCCTACCGAAACCGAACAGGTTTTCTATCTGCTCAACAGTGCGATTCACGTTGGCCTGCGGCAAATCAATCTTGTTCAGCGCAGGAACAATCGCCACCTCAGAGAAAAACGCGAGATTAAAGTTCGCCACCGTTTGCGCCTGTACATCACCCACATGGAACGCAATAAGAATTTTGGCCAAATGTGTTACTGAGACGACCATAATGTGTTCCTAACAAGCACCTAGAAAGTACCGTACATTTCGATCTCGATTAGTTACGACGAAGGATTCCTGCACTTCAAGGAGAATTCTCCCTATTCTCCCTAAAAATTAACGCGTTTAGTAGTAGTAAATTTCTTCGAAAAAATTAAAAATCTAGCAAATAAAGTGCGAAGGTTTGAAAGAGACTTTGTTGATAACTAATTACCTGTACACCTTGATTGGCGTCAATCAATAAAACGACCCCTTGGCAAGCCGTTAATGATCGTTGAACCTCGTAGGTAAAATCCACATGACCCTGAAGGAACGTTTCACGAATTAAGATTAAATATCATCAGCAGCGAAAAGATTTCCGTTTATGCTGATACAAGTTAAATGTTGCAAATTGATTATAAATAGCTGTACCGGCGTATCGATCAGGTTGAGCAGAAAAACGTCTCCGTTTCTCCGTTGGTATATCATCGAAGCACTTTGGGCTTTCACTGTTATCCCACGCTCTCGTTCAACCTGCAATTTGTCTAATACCTGCCGACAGACAATCAATTTTAGACTGGTACAGCTCATATATACACAACCGCGCTCGTGTATAGATTAGCGTACGATTCTTTCTAGTAATTTCTTTCTTCTAGTAAAGTTGTTTAGAATAAGCTTCATAAGAAGTATAATTTGATATTTATTTCTAAAGCGGAGCGTATCTAAAAAATTACATACGTTAGGAATTTCATCAGATTTTTCAACCTAAGAAGAACAATTGAAGACAGCGTTGTGCGAAAACATGCATGACCTTTTTATCATGTGTGTATATACACATATATATATATATATATAAATGTGTGTGTGTGTGTATATAAAGTGAAAGTTCTTTATCTAAAAGTAAAACAGCCTGAGAGATGGCACCTGTTTATTCTCGGCGGATTTCTTGATAGTACCGGTAAACTCGAGAAGACGATCACTAAGTGTACTCTTCCCATGGTCAATGTGTGCAATGATGCCAAAATTTCGGATTCGATCTTGAGTGAATACAGACATATCCACCTGTAGCACATGTGGGCTCCGTCAATATAAATATTTAGGTACCTAAAAGTTTGCAAACAATTATCACTAAATAAATGAACACAAATAATTGTTTATGACCCTGAGGCACGGTCGTATTTAGCGTTTCATTTAGGAGAAGGACGAAGTGGATAATGCTGCCCTTTAAGGCCCAAAAGATAAAACGGACAGGCGAAAATGACCGGTAGGACGCAGAATATCCCAAATTCACATGAGTAAAAAATTAATTGGTAAGTTAGAACAAAACGTTTCAAGTTTTTATACGCACAAAGGGTTATATATATATATATATGTATATATATATATGTGATTGATCTGAATAGCGTGAATGACCCTTGATGATGAATTTGCTATAGAACCGTTCTGCAGTCTTACATAGTAGATTCATCAGGGCAAAGCTTCATTTATGAAACAATATTGAGCGTTTTAGCTCAAACCATTTGAAACTGCCCGACTTGATATATTTTATTATCTACTAATTCACGAGTAAGCGATCTTTATTTTAAATCATTACCTCAAACGATTTTTCAATAACTGGTCCCCGACTTTTGGTATTTCCCTCATTGTTCTCTCTCCTAAAATAAAGACATAAAAAATACTTGTAAGAATGATTTTATTTTACACCACAGCTAGCACTATTAATGTAATATGCATATTTACAACCTCACGACGGTCTGAATCGTTGTGTAAAAGAAGTCTAGTTATTTACCTAGAAAATTACCCAATCATGGATTTTCATTTGATATCAACGCTGTGGATCGGACCAATGTCTTTTCCTATTTAAAACAACGCGCGATAAAACAATATTTCGATGGTCGCTTACAAGCTATAAATTTCTTCACCGAAGTGCTCTATCTAGTATTCCTTGCTACTTTTTCACAATGCAATTGGTTAATATGAGGAAAACGTTTCTCCTCTATCAGCAACGCACTTGAACGTTGTGTCTTATTTTCTACACGCGACATGTGCAATTAGCATTGTACATGTGTATATATATATATATATATATAAACGGCCTTATGCGGTCATCCAAGGAAAAGCCACCCCTGTTTGGTCTTCCAAATCGGTCGAACAGTCCGCCAATACTCATGCCCAGAGGTCATAATCAGTACTTCTCAAGCAACTGAGCGAGAAGTGCATTGAGACCAACGGTTACAGTGCGGGGATCTTCAACCAGTCCGGCAGCGACCATGGCGTTACTGAAAAGCTGGTCGGCGAGTCGTTTGGCCAGTTCCGGATTCGAGTCCTTCAGTGCCGTCAGCTTCGAGATAATCGGATGGGTTGGATTAATCTCGAGGGTGGGCTCCAGCAGCTTGTATCGGTCGTCCTCGCTGAACTGCGCGAGTGATGTCTTGACGAAATGACGAGCAGCGGCCATCTCCTCGACGGACACAAGGCACGGATGCTCGCTTAACCGGCCCGTGATCTTTACTTTGTGAACCTTCGGCGCCAACGTCGACTTCATCCACTCCGACAGTTGTTTCATGTGCTCGGTGGTGACGGGCTCGGTCTCAGTGTCACGCCGCATCTCCTTCTCCACCGATATAACCGGCTTCGACTTGAATTGGCGCAACTGGACGAGTACGAGCTCGTCGTACGGTTGATAGCAGAACAACACCTCGACATTTTTCTTCTTGACGGCCTCGTAGTAGGGTGAGTTCTCCGCAAGCTGTCGACTCGGCGCAGCCAAGTAATAAATGTCCCGCTGACCCTCTTTCATGCGGCCTATGTAATCGGAGATCGACGCCTTCTGTCCTGGCTGGAGCGTCGAGCTTTCGAACTGTAGCAGCCTTGAAATGTCTTCCTTTTCGGCCTGCTCATTCGACGCCAGGATGCCTTCCTTTAGGAAGACTTGATAGTCCGCGTAGAAGCTTTCGTAGCAGGAGGGATCCTTTTTCATGTTGTCTTGCAGAAGTCGGATTAATCGGGACGTGATTAAGCTACGAATCTTGCGGATCAATGCTGAGTCCTGTAGAAGTTCCCGGGATAGATTCAACGGTATATCTTCCGAATCGATGCAACCCTTAACGAAACGAAGCCATTTTGGTAGGATTTCTGCACGTTGTTTTATGAGCACTTTCCTTAAAATAAAGAAAGGCAAGCAAATACGTTCATAACAAGGCATAGTGATACAGGGAGTCATAATATATATATATATATATATATATGTATATATATATATATATATATA
>MNPL01001881.1:0-19064 GCA_002081605.1 Tropilaelaps mercedesae
ATATATATATATATATATATATATATATCAAACTACCAGTTTAATTAAAGAAGGATCCATTTAAGGTAGACGGGAAGCCTTTTTATGGCTACTCCGACAATTCAGTTTCAAATCTTGGTTCAAGTCTCACGTTTTGATTAGTAGGTTCTATAGGATCAGAATTTCCAGGGTTAAGCAATTGAATCACTGAAATAGGCACAATTATCTCAATTTTCGGGAAAATCTGCCATTGCCTTTAATATATAATATCGTGGTGTATTTGTTTCTTCCGTATGGCATTAATTCGGCAAAAAATTAATCAGATTTCTACGGCTTGTACTCAGATTGCAAGAAAAGCTCATGACTCTGTCGTGATCATATGTAAACTAACGATTTTAAATCTTACGACTTACGACATGACAAGATTAAGAATTACACACTGATTGCCATAAACATAATTTATTCAAAAAGTAGTTGGCATCGACACAGGGCAGCTGTTAAGCGACGTAGATTTGGAAATCCGCAATATTTTATAGGTTTTGTACAATAATATAATTGGCAATTTAAAAAAATTGCGAAGTTTCGAATAGTCGTAGTTTGAGTTCGTTTTTGTTTTTGGATAAGCTGCAAAAATTATTTAGTACAATTTTTGTGTCTCACCAATAAAAATCGCTAATCCAGTCGAAGGAGAAATAATTACACTGGAGCTTTATTTACATAGGTGGTTTTCACTAAAACTTCAATGGTAATGAAATGGGCGCTGAATATCGTATATACATCTTCCCTTCGAAGAGCTTGGAAAGTGTATATACGTTCGTTAGCCTCATTTCAGATGTAAATAGTCAATGACAGGCCAATATTAAAAATGTGTTATTATGAGTGTACATGTTAATGGATCTGTCGATTGCTTTGCCCCTCTGGCATTTGCAGTAACTAAACTTAGCGAATAAGTTACATGTCGGCAATCAAAAAAGGGCAAGAACAGTAACAAGGGCAATTAGTACAGTGGTTGTGTTTAGACACCATACTAGACGCATTGCTCCAATAATATTTCGGTGAGCAGAAAACCAACGATATTTCGGTCCTACAGCATTAAGCAAAGTGAACAACGGACAAAAAGTTTAATTTGGTTGCTCTTACTTCATTCTGGTAAGGTGCCAATCCAGGTCATGTTACATCCTGAGCCTTATGTGAAACAAGATCATTTCTCCTCCTATCTAAATGTTTTTGGCTATGATCTAGAGACAACGCAGTGGAGCTTTTATGTGGAAATTTAGTTGCGCGCAATCCGTCACCGCTGAATGACGAAAACGTCATGGAATTCGTAATAACAGCATTCTCCTGCCTCCCGGATTGTGTACACATGGTTATGACGCAACTTGGTTCTGTTTGAATATCAAATGGCGGGTATCTTCTCGAAGGCTAAGCATTATGGCATGTCAAAATTTCAGAACAGCCAGCCATGTTACGCCGATTGTTATGCCAGCGATTGGCACAACAAACTGCTTCAAGAACGACTCGAGTTGTTTGCGTTCGTGGTGCGTCGCACTACACAGTGCCCGATGTATGCTTTGGCCTCACCGAGGAACAAAAACAGGTTGCTATTTGGCTTATCAGACACATACAAAGCTTGCGAAATTACTTGGAAAAATAAATGAAAATTAAACAAAAGGCTTATAGATATTCATCCTGAATGTTCCAGTATAAATGATCAGTGTGTCGCCGAAGTTCAATTGTTGTAAAAGTTGTAAAGAATTGTAAAAAAGAATCACTGTAAAATGTCGCAGCGTTATCTCCTAAAGCACCCCACAAACACAATTACCTTTGCACCTTACCAGGAAAGTTCTAAAAAAAACTTCAGCGAAACGTTTCCTACTTCTAATCAAGTATGAAACATTTTCAGCTACGCCACACCGCTTTTCAGCTGTTTCAGAAAGAACTTGCTCCGTATGCGACTGAACTGGATAGGAAAAACCATTTTGATAACTTTCGGGTAAGGTATTAACGTAAACTCATTGTAGTTACCTCGCTGCTTATTTATGGAGTTGATAAGATTATCCAAAACTAATGTGAAATGTTTAGTAAATAGCTGCAAGCGCATAGTCTCTTGACGTTTCTGCCTTAAATGTTTTTTAATATTTGTTTACGAGTGTACTTTAAATGTTTTTTTACGAGCTGTTGAACACAATCGGTGAATAGGTTGATTACTCAAGTAACTTCAGGCTGCCTCCGGGCTAATAAGATGTTTATCCTGTGGTAAATGACACTGGTAATGTAAGCTTTTGAAATATTTATTGAATGGTCACATGGTTTTGGTTCGATGTCTTTTATTAATAAATCGACATCACGATCATCGCCATAGTTATAAGGTTGAGAAGATCTAGCCATTAAAAACTCTTCAATACTACCTACAAGGTCGCTTGATTATCGACCTCATTTGGCGAAACTAGTAGCGTTCTCTCCCAGGAAAACTAACTGGACAATTTTTGTTATGAAAACAAATAACGAAAAACGTAAATCTGTACTTGCTGCTCTAAAAACAATATATCTTGTTATTCTGATATCCCGCTTATCTGGAATTTGACTTCAGCTTGTGAAAACCGTATGATTGTCAAAATATATAAACCGTTTTTTAAACGAGCCGATTTCCTCTGCAACGTAACGACGGCATACGTGACTTAGTTGATATATTGATGCATCTGAAACGATATAAAACAACCCCAATCCAGTCTGAAGTTCTTCAGGTTCACGGCAAAGAAAAGCGCTTTGCGATAAATACTTAAAGGCTGTCTTGGAGAAAACTTATGAATCGCAAATTTGTGTGGTGAACAATAAACAGTGCGTATTAATATTTATGCTCATGATGCACATGCATACGCATACCACTTAAGCGCGAAAGTGCTGACTTTATATCAGCCTTTTCTGCACAGAACTTTTGGCGGAAGCTTGGAGAACAAGGCATGATCGGGGTGACCGTAAAGAGCGCGTATGGAGGCTCAGAGCTAGGATATCTAGATCACATTATTCTAATGGAGGAGATGTCCCGCGCATCTGGAAGCATTGCTCTCAGTTACGGTGCCCATTCGAATCTTTGCGTAAATCAGATCCACCGAAATGGCAACGAAGAACAGAAACGAAAATACCTGCCGAAGGTTTGTAGAAATTTGCCAATCACATTAATTTTGTTAACAGATATGAGGGGTGAGTTGGTAGTCTCTAAAGGCCGTCGAATATAGATAGGGTACGTTTATGCTGGGTAAAATACGTCAACCTAAAAAATGGATTTGTACATATAAATAGTAAATAATCATCGGATATACAGCGGAGCTATCCTAAACGCTTCCGTATTAAAATATGAATGAATTTGTTTCTTGGCTTCGAAGAGCTCTTAAGCCAGAACGGGGATTATACTACAATGATGCCGGTTCTCGTTTTTCATATATTTCAAAGTCACTAGTGGAAACGCGATTTTAATCTGTTGGCTCTGAATACTAGAATTGATCAAAATATACACACTGTAGGCTCAGGTGCTCTATACCTTTAGCTGTATTTGTAGATGCTTAAGGCTGTTCATGTGTTCATAGATTGCGCTTGGTTTTTTATAGTTATGTAGCGGAGAGCACGTGGGCGCGTTAGCCATGAGTGAAATCGGTGCAGGATCTGATGTTGGTTCAATGACGCTCAGTGCAGTACGCAAAGGTATAAAAATATTAACTTTTTGAATACTTGGTAACCCTTATTGTTGTCGGATTTAAACTAGGATGTGTTGTTTCTGATATTTTTGATGCTTGACCACGTGGGATATAACAAAGGTGCAAAAATGTTGTGTAAGGATTATTTGAACGGAGTCGTCGGAAAAAGATTTTGGTTTGTTTTTTAAAGTAAATTTTATAGGGCGTCTAAATGTATACTAATGTTTTTAGAGCTAACTGTTAGCCAACATTTATTATGCACGGTAGCGCTTTTTGCATTACTTCGTACCCCAAAATATAAATGTGCAACGGGGAGGATCAAACCCGTGCACCTATATGCCTTCTCCGGTCGCAAGGCGCACACGAGTGCACCGAACCACCCAGCTATCCATTGCATCTAATTAAGATTAGACTGTGTATTTTCGTTATTTGCATAAATTGCTGCGTTTGTTAGGTCGGCATGAAACATTCGACGAAGTATTGAAAAAAACCATTAAATTGCACCCGTTAAGCCAATATTTTTTAACCCCGTATAACGTGAACTATCTACAGAGTGAATTACCTGATAATAGCAAATGCTGTTAATGAAGAAAACATAGGATATAAACATTAAATTGTAGGTGATGAATTCATTCTAAATGGAACAAAGTTCTGGATTACAAACGGGCCCAACTGTGACGTCTTATTCCTGTATGCGAGGACGGACCCAAATGCTATCAAGCAACAGCATGGCATCAGCTGTTTCATCGTTGAAAAGGTTTGCTCATGAAAAGTGTGGTGGGACAAGGGAACGTTCTCTAAAACTTGCTACGGTAAAAGGCTTATCCAATGTCCAAAGACACGGACATCCTATACTAATACGGGAATTCCTACGGGAAATCCACACGGGAATGAAAAGTTTCATATATTCAAAAAAGTTTTGATCAATACATTCAAATAGCTCGTAAAGGAAAAACCATTACGAAGTCTTAGTCCACCGAAGAATAGTTCCATGCAAAGTTCAGCGAAACTGGATATTAAGAACCAGCTGGAGCGATAATAAAGCACATAAATAGAATATATACGCATAACTAAACACCAATTATCTCAAGTGGCCAATACTGTGTAATCGTATTAATATCATTCGCGTGATATCTGGTATTCACAGGGTACTCCAGGCTTCTCAGTAGGCCAAGTATTAGATAAGATGGGGATGCGTGGCTCTCCCACAGGTGAACTTGTATTCGAAGACTGTCGTATCCCAGCTAAAAACCTGGTCGGAGAACTAAATAAGGGCATGTATATTCTTATGAGCGGACTTGACTTCGAGAGGCTCGTGTTAGCTGCTGGCCCCGTCGGGTACGTCAGATAACCAATGAATAGAGCTTACAAGCAGCACAATTGGTCAGGTTGATTTTGCTGTAAATGTTGGAGGAATGCATTATTGTAAAAAGTGGAATGCTAAGTAAATTGCATAACTTACTGGCACCCTTAATACTAGACATTTGAGATGATCGTGAAATTAATCCCTAGATATTCTCTGTATCTTTGAGGGAAACGAAAAGCCTTTTCTTGCCATATTTCTATGTGGCAAACAAAGTCGTCATTTTATTTCACAAGCATTTTTTTTCCATTTTGCTGAGAGTACTAGCCTTATTCTGTTTAATTTCTTTTGCGATTTGCAGGATCATGCAGGCGTGCTGTGATGTTGCGTTCGAATATGCTCACCAACGTAAGCAATTTGGGCGGGCTATCGGCTATTTCCAGATGGTTCAGGCCAAGCTGGCCGATATGTATACAACAATGAACGCTTGCAGAAGCTACCTTTACTCGACCGCACGTGCCGTCGACCAAGGCCACGTTCTATCGAAGGACTGCGCCGGGGTCATCCTTTACTGCTCTGAGAAGGCAACTCAGATGGCCTTGGATGCCATTCAACTACTCGGTGAGTGATCAGTTTAGTAGTTCCATGTGGTGATTTAGCAATAGCGAAATAACTCGCAGCGAATTCGAATGGTGATTCACCTGCAATAACTTTCCCGTAATGACCCAGGATTGGGCGATGCTTACCAACTGGGAGAACTTTTCACGGTGTTGGCCTTGACCAGAAAGGCGATTCGGACCAGTAACATAACATCTTAATGTCGTAGTTTTCTATACTCAAAAAGTAGCCAAATCTGCAGCTTTGCTGATAGATACATTCTTCGAATGTGTTGCTATACAGAATTTCTGTGTGTAAATTCGCCTATATAGATAGCTTGCGATATTGAAAATTGCACTGTCTGTATGTGAGATCCCATATAAAAAAAACACCAATATATCAATAATATAGCTCGTTACTTCTAATTTTTATGCACATGATTAAGCTTGGCCACCTTTACCCTTTTATGGACATAGAAGCGCTAAGGAATCTACAGAGTTCCTTTACTCGCCGGGAAAGTAAGGTACTGTAATGCAAGGTACTTTTCCATGACGCTACTACTGCCAAACCGCGAATTTTACAAAGTATCTAATTTTTTCGATCTGACAGATCATATATATATATATATATATATATATATGATCGAAAAAATTAGGTACTTTTTCGCGCAGTCGTCTTTTAGATTATATAACTTCGGATAATGACTTTAATGTATGACTCCTAATACAAAATTACTGAAGGACCGTTTTAAATCCTTTCTAACTAGTCCAATTCGCTTGACAGATTGAAGTTTTGAATTGCGGTCAACGATTGTTAAGGTCCCATTTACGATCTACGGAGGTCCTATGGCTTCTAAATCCGAACACTCAAGTGGTGAAGCTGTTGACAAAACTTTGTTCAGTTAATGGCGATTAGTTCAAAAGGTTATAGGCTCTGAAAGTGTCTTTAATTGTGTTGTGTCGGCTTTGAAGACTATTTATTATTGAAATCACTGAAATTAACATGCAGCTTCATATATAAAAGTGAAAGGCAAAAGTGAAAATAGTATTTGCCATCGGCAACAATGTAGCCTTTGAAGTGTCAAGACAATTACCACTTTTTCTCATGTTGGGCGTATAAATAACATTTGCAGTCGTAGGGTGACGTGCATGTTTCGATAAAAATGGTACCTCTTAAACAAAGTTTTTACGTAGTTTTGCTATATCTTTGCATGGCTATTACTTCAAAACATTGCTTATGTTGAACACTAAACAAATGTGTCTGTTTTTTTTAAAGCACACGAAATGTAATCTTCTCCGTTGTATAAAAATATTTTTGAGTTGAATTACAAATTGAATTAAGATAACTACTACCAGCTGTGATTGAAAAACATACGGCCAAAGCAAATGAAAGTTTAACTGGCAGCATATGACATAGTGAAAACAAACAGTAACATAATGCTAAAGGTGTGAGATTATCAGAAACGACACATTAGGATGGCCGCCACTGTTATGGAACCTGATTTTTTTTTATCTCTGGTGGCAGAAGTGGTCGAGCATTACGTCTAATTCATTCACAAGGCTTCGAACTGTTTTTGAAGTAGCATTGGGGTTTCCCTTTGATTTGACATCATCTTATGAACATTTGTATCTGCAAGAAAGAGTTGAACACTTACCACCTCAAGTATCTACCTAGAAATGAGAAACTACGATTCCTTTAACTTAGCGTACGAATATATTTGATAGTCTGAAGATTCATAAATTGAATTTCGATGAGCGTTGTTAAAAGGCTACTTGAATACAGGCTACTCCACAGACCCGTCCTAAAATTTCATTCATCTTAACGTTGAGATTATAGTAGAAAAAAATATTATTCATATTTGTTTACAGGCAAACCTTTCATGTACTACGCGATCTTAAAACCTGTTAGGTACGTGTGCGTAATCGGCACAATTAATCTCTTTATTTTTCGATGGCAATAGTAATAATGAGAATAATGATTTTTGTATTTTAACATACGTTATTCACCAGCAGCCATTGCAATAGTTTTTCTGGCTCGACTATTTAACTTGTAGGCTAATTACCAATTCTTGAAAGGTTAAACCTGTCTAGAGGTGGTGAAGTAAATCTAGCAAAAGAGAAAAAATTAACATTTCGGCCGTTCAATGGTGTACAGTGAACAGTCTCTTCGAGTTACAAGTACGGTTGCACACAAGGTAAGCCTTTTATGAAGAATTTTTCACACATGCTTCCATGCGTCGGCTTTCAATTCCACCATAATGATATATTTTCTAGTATTCAATGTCATTCTGTTTCGATATTCTTTTCAAGAAGAATATACAATATGCTGACTTAGTCGATATTTCATTTTTTAGACCGAATTGGCACATATTCGGTGTCGAGGCAACCGGAGAGTAAACTACAATTTCAACTTTACGTAGATTGAACGCCGTGATAAACACATCGATCGATCGATCGAACGATCGATGTATGTAACAAGGAATAATGTGGTGGATTTCTAGCCTCTACTGTGCATACCTTGTGTTGTTTGTCGCGTCAAAATGAATGTACTAGACATTAAGAATTTCGGTCATCTGTGGAACTATGGTCATGTATTCGGACCGCTGCCCAAGTTTGAGTGGCGAGAATTTCTTGCATGAGTTCGGTGAGAACCGCACGCAGATCGTCTCGGTTGTGGCTTCGGAGATTCCCCTAAGAGCGCTTTCGATAAAGTCCGCGTGCTCCGTGGAGCAAGCTTTCTCGAGAACTTCACGAGAGCATTCCATGAGTTTGGTATACGAGCTGGCGGAGCACATCAAATAGAACGACAAAATTATTATGGTTCTACATGATAGTAAACTCTATTGGTCAAGCTCCGCAGTGTAATTGAAATGATAACATTAAGCTTTGTGACTACGCTGTTGAAAGTCAACCCCAAAATGAGTAGTGGATACAAGCGAGGGCTTTCCTTGTGTGATTACGTTATCCATTATGCTATTACTATTGTACAGTGCACCCCTCCCACTAATGCGATCAAAACTCCAATAGCGCTTAACACGTATGCGTAGTTTAAACAAAGCAGTATATAATCAACATCGAACTTACCAGCAGGCTCGGGCTACTCGCTCATTCACGGGCATTTTTGCGATTGCATCCAGTTCAAGGATCATTTGTTTTCCACAGTTTTGCACCTTGCTTCCTACTGTGTTGATGCACGGAACGTACTTAAGGAATTCCTCGTGCTTCGGATCTGAGCTATCACATCGCCAAGCGTTCACCGTCTCGGCGCCTTCAATCATTAACTTGAAAATACCTTGCGCAAGCCCGGATTTGACGCAGCGGCTCTGACTGTGCTTCTTGAGGCATGCTAGAGATGTTTCCGCCACTCTGAGAGGGAAATGTATATTAGACGTTAGTGTAATGCGTCGTCATCATTCATTTGGAAAGTCAATCATTGTCGTTCGTTTTGGGGGTGTGATTACACGATAAATCTCTACCACCAATGTACTCTCACAATAGGTAACAAATCATTTCAGTATTCTTATATCGGCTAAGGGGGTGCCTGCTCCCATGTATGTGCGTCTACGACTCACTTGCAATCCGCGTCAATCTCTTCCTTGCTGGTTCCTAGAGTCGTTGAATCAGCGAACGGGATGACGGCTTTAGAGCATTCATCTATGCCTTTTAAATCGCATTTCTCGCCAGCTGCAAAGGCCAGGACCGCTGCGAAAAAGACAATTTCGTTTTGGTTACATCCTTGTACTTTCTCGATTTTTTGGGTACGTTGCTTAGCCGAGCTGAGCAACAGCAATCGTATTGACTTTTACAAGAAATACCACTTTATCACAACTTCTAATTCCGTTTATTGCCAGGTTCAGTAAAAATGCCGGATGTTAATCTCAACGGACGTACTCGCTCATTTTTAACGCTTGGTTACAACGAAAGCTGAAGACAACTAAACCTCTAATAAAATTAGTAACTAAACACTAACTCGACTAATCACGACCAACGAAAGTAGACATATCGACGAAATGTCGTTTGTTTTATCGTTAGGAACTGTGTTTAATTATTAAACGACGACACTTGGAATCATGTACCTGTGGAAACTAAAACTCTCTCATAATTTCACTTACTAAGGCCGACGATCTGTAGCAGTGTCCGCATTTTCGTTCTGTTGATTTGCGCAATTGGTGTTGCCTCGGGGTATTGTTGACAGACGTTTATATACTGGAGATTGTGCGCTGCTTTGCCCTCTCACTTCACCCGAACAGCGTCTGGAGAGTGCCGTCATTTATCGGTTTTCGGTCTTCGACTTCACAGCTCCTCTGAATCTTTTTGGCCATAGATAAGAGTTGGCCCTACGTACGTTTACCTGACTCTGCATATCGCAACTTACAGCGTCATGATTAAACGATGCGATACTGGCTTCGTGCGATGTCACTGCTTCGATGTATAAGTTGATACTTTCTTATAAAAATTTGCAGATTTGCTTTTCGGAAACAAATTGGCTCACGACAACATCGCTGTACAATTAAATGCCGTATCGCGCTAATGAGTGTAATAAAGCCAATGATGTTTCTTTTTATTTTCCTGCGGCCGATGTTAACTGCGGCGTGTTTTTGAATTATCGCCACGGCAGCACTGTCAAATGTGAAGGGCAACGGACTGGTATGGAGCCAAGAAGTTGACTCATTCACTGCTCGATTCTCTGGTAACCCTGTTGCCACCCAATGTCCGAGCATTTTGTTCAAGCAACATTTCATATTGTGCCAGTCAATGAGTATGTATGCGAAACCATGTCACTGATACCAATGGAAACGGGAGTCGTAGTAAAAAAAAATGAAATTATATTTTGGAGAAATTCGTATTTCAGTTTCAAACGTGCAGGCCAGCACCGCTCGTTGAGACATTCCATCGTGTGCAGCATTTGCAAACTACTCATTTGAGCGTCGGTATAAGTTTTTGCTTGTTTTTGCTTGAACTGTTAATACAACATGCGATTACCAGAGAAGACCCCTGTACATCTAAATAACTGATAGGCACATATACGCTGTGCTTAGCAGCCATATTAAAAAAAAGTTAGCATGACTAAACTGCTTGCCTGGTTTCTTTCCTGAAATATTCCTGAAGCTGGGCTCTGGGCTGGATTTTGCATTTATAAAAAGAGTTCGACTTATAGCTTATATTAAAAAAGATATGGTTTCTGGTTTGAGATAAAAATAAAGCATTAGAGGATTGTGTATCAACTTTTGTAGATTACCTGATACATCACTTATGCAGCGAAAATGAGGTAAAGTTTTGTTATTACGACGGCTGCATAAAAGATAAACTCACAATTTTTTTTGCCAAGATGTATGGATGTGTAGACAGAACGTACGAAAATTTGATGCACAAAGTTATCCACTGACAATTTACTTTTCGTTAAGATTGGCTGGGAGGAGACGGAAGTGTGTGACACCTTAGGAGCGTCATTTAAACTATAAACCGTGTTACATTGTTTTTCTTTTGTAGTCGCTATGTCTTTTGTAACACTATGAAGCTGTTTTGCGCCACGAAGTCGTTGTAGCAAGAATCGTCGATATAACCTGAGCCTGAGAGATACCTGCATATACGGCATCGTCATTAAGAAGTCACTGACGCGCTTTCGGACGAGTCATATAGGCGGTTTTGTCTTTGTTCAAACTAGTGATCTATCCAAAATATTGTATACTATTGCTTATGGACATGATAATATGAAGCAACCAACGAGCCGAAACTGAATGACGACTATATGTTATTTGACACAACCCATGAACGACGCTGGCTGTTTTCGAATGTAAACTCGACAGAAGTAATAACCCTAAATCTGTTTTCAGTATGTGTATCTATCAATTAAATAATGGTTATTCCAGTTGATTTCGTTCTATTGACTTATTGCAATTTATGTCTGCTATCTCCGGTTATTACAGGCGGAAATGGCTACATCAATGAGAATCCAACTGGGCGGTTTTTGCGTGATGCCAAACTTTACGAAATCGGAGCTGGCACAAACGAAATTCGGCGTCTAATCATTGGAAGAGCTCTGAACTCTGAATACGCAGACCCTGTTTAATCACGAATGGATCGTTTCACCTTGTTTCACTATTTTGCACTCGGTGTGATACTTGATGGAGTTGCATCTGATTCAGGAGAAGAGGTCACTAAGCCGTTTGAAAAGGAGAAAAGGGGATGATGTTCCACCTACAGCGATATACAATCGAACGTTTTGTGTTCGTACGTCTAATTATACGTAGGTTTAGTTCCTTCAAAGTATTAAATGTGCATTGTAAAACACTGTTAAGAGTTTGATAAGAACACCATATATACAGTGGGCTTTTCAGAGTTACACAAAAAGTGTAGCCATATATGTATTAATGAAAACATTATAAATAGGCAGAGCTGTTTTTGCTCTTGCTGCAAGAGATGCTGCTCAGTGTAGTGCTCTTACTGTATCAAAGTCATGCTCCCTAAGTCAAGGAAAACTTGCGCCCTGTTAACAGTGTACCTTCTATAGGACCTTCATAGGTTGTAGTTCTACTGAACTTTGTATCAGTTTTTGACGACTGTGTTATTTTGTTTAATTCAGTGGAAAAGAATGTAGAGCTGCTGCCTGGAAGAGTTGTTGGTAATAGAAGCGATTGGCTTAAACATCTGTTTTTACTTTGGGCTACTTACTAATAAAGGCGCAACAAGCTGGTAAAATTGTTGGTCCATAACAAGAGCAGTGTAGCGTAGTTTTGCTTCTTAAAAAAGGCAACAGCACGACCTCTGATGTACACGGGGTTTTGTTGCTACTTCGCTGTATATGTTGTACTATTGAAATTTACATAATAAATATTCAAATTCTTTAAATAATATGACACGAATAAAGGCAGATTCCTTCTTATGTAAAACATATGCCTATTTTCTTCTTTACCTAGAGAAAAAGAATAAAGAATTCTAAATGTCTATGCTTTATTATTTTCCTCCTTGCATGAAAGTATACGAATCTTTTGACTGATTTCATCAGGCTCGTGACCCGTGAAAGCTAGGCAATAATACAGCCAAAGCTTCGAAAAGCATACATGTTATGAATCAACCGGATCCGTTCAAATGTTCTTCGTACGCGTATTTCTTACTAGAGGAAACTGCCACCGAAAACAAAAAAGAGCCAATCAGCCACCGCAAATCGTTTAGCATATACGCTGTCTTTGGTAGAAGGCATTGCTGCGTAATTTTGACACGCAGCTAGAAAAGACATGGGGGAAAAAAATGGGAACATGAAGGATCATTATCGTCATAGTCCGTCCAACAGCCAGCATTGATTGTTATACACGTTATTCTATAATTAGTCCGATTTGTCTTTCGAATAGTCTCATTTACGTCACATGCTCAATTTCGCTCAGCGTAGTACAGACCGTGCCATCTTTTCTGGCTTTTTTCTCCCTGTAGGCAAATGGTGACACTGAAATTCTGGTTTGATCGAGGTTCCACGGTAATGCTACTACTCGTACAGCAGTCGATCAAACCAAAAAACATTTAGAAAATGGACTTGCAAAGTGAAACTAGCAATCTGTGGCAAGCACCATTAGTTCTACCATTTCGCAGTTACCATGAAAGTCTCGTGCATATTTGTGCAGCCTCTAAAGGTTCAAATGATATTACAGAAAAGTTTAATACACAATACTACCACATATGTATTGCATTTTTTTTTTGTTCTTTGATTGATTATAGCTGCTGTGACACCGCTGTGTCTACTCACGTTTTGACCATCTGTCGCTATGGGTGTTGGTTATTTGACATACATAACTGTAATATGTATTTGCATGTAAAGTATCATGTACTGAATGTGACAAAATATCTGCACTGCGAAGCAGTCACACGCTAAGTCAATAAAACAAGATGTTTAGCGCTTGCTGTCAGGTACTCAAACTTAGGGTTTGTTACCTAAATCAGGCCTACCTACCGCAGAAAATGAAAATATGTAGGATAGTGAGAAGCGTAAATATACATGATCCACCGTATCATGAAAAGCAGTTGATCGATTATTTGTTACGAATTTTTGCGGATGGTTTAACAAATATTATTAATAGAATATAGGATAACTACTGAGCATACAGGTATTACAAATGCTACTGTCGCATCTATGGTTGTACGAAGTGCTTCGTAAGTATTTGTCTAAAGGCATGCCCCGAATAATAACCTGTGTCGCTGGTTAGGCTGTTTCATTCTCGTGCCCCTGCTTCGAACGTCTTGCCACAATCGTTGCAACGATGGCATAGTATCTTGAGTAGAATTTTGTAGCTCGTGAAGTCCAAGCTTGTAGGTTTCGGAAGAGGCGAGACGTGGTACGGCCTTACCTATCCTGTGAAACGATCTTCCAGATGGAGCATCCCTTCAGGGTATGCCGATTTATTTATCTTTCTATCTTCGCCTCAGTTTAGACCGGCAGTTGCGCGATTATATTGCGTGCTTTTTTGTATCCCGTCTTTTGTATGCTTCAGGAGAATCCTATGCAGGCGGGAGTTGGGAAGCAGGAAAAATTTAGGTCGAACTTATTGCCCCTTATGCGCTGTTTCAGAAGTACAGGAAAGATAAGTTAGCACGGTTTTCGTTTTTTCTGTTGCCCAACCTGTGGTCAGATTCAGGCTGCACCACACTGCAACATAATTGCCACTGTGACGAAGATAAACGGGCAGATCCGTGAATATGTGATGTGGTGTTCTGGGCTGCGCTGTTCTAATATGCGTTAAACTTTTGTATTGTTTTTCTCTACCAGCGGACGAGCGTTCGAGTTTCCTTGCACACGGCCGTTTGCTTGTTAAAGCACGTCAATGTGTCTCAGGACAGGTACTTGTTCTGTGAGCTTTTCATGTTTTAGGCTTAAGTGCTTTATGTTTTGCTCGATGCAAGCAATCGACATTATCAATCGATTTTATAATTTTTTCCCACCCGATAATCGGTATACTTTCAAAATGGGAAAAAATTGCATTTTAAATTAGTACGACATATAAAGAATGTCTATTATATTATAGTAATATGGAGTCAGGCTGGGATGTCAGGCTTTTTCCATTACGAGGGAACGCTCATCGATATTGTTTTACAACTATTGAAACTCGTATTTCCACAGCGCTTCTAACTGGCAGAACTCCCTGAGACTTGAGGGTTAAGAGAGAAATGACTCTGGTTAGCTGGGATATTCACCTTGATGGCAAAGAAGGAAGCCGAAAGGGCCTCGACAATTGGGGCTTGGCAGACCGAATGGATGGCCATGTCGTCGCATGGTCCGGACGTCACAGGAGGAAGTCTCGTTCCTGGCTTTCACGAGTGCCTGGACCGGCCGGGCAGAAAAATGGATTATTTCTTGACCCAGGTCATCATTGGTTACGGGGACTTGCAGGAGTACATCCACGGGATTGGTAAAGCAGCGACTGCGTCGTGTTCACAGCAGATTAGAGGATAAATACCATACAATCCGCTTCTCGTGTATTCCGTCCTAGACCTCCTCCATTTGACCAATTTACGCGCACAGAGATAGCCTTTGGTGAAGCACCCGACGGTGACGCCGGCCACCGTCGTTGTTTCGGCCAATTGTTTCGGTGGGCGTTCACCACGAATCCCAGTTTTATTTCCAGCGTTAGCCCGACAGCAAGAACACGTTTGTATAGTTTAAACTCATGACTATCATGAAACCATAAAACGTACACTTTCTTGCAAACTTCGTTTGCCTACGCCGATTGCAAGGACAACAATGTATCTCCGAATCAACTGTCCAACTCTTAAAAGCAAGTCGCTACGCTAGATTTCATATCGAAATAGCAGGCTCTGGAATATGACGTATTGACATTCTATTGCTTCGACTTTCGCACAGTAGAAATATCATTACGCCTGGGTTAATCGGAGTACCATATCGATCTTTGAGAGTCCGTCAAGGTCTGATTAAGGTCGTACTTATATGGCTTTCTGGGTCTCTGGTACTGGGTTTCTGCTACTGTGACGAAGTACGCAATATTTGTTAACCGTGTTCAGTGAGCACTGATGTGGAGATATCTATTTGCAGAATGCACTTGTTACACTATTTAATAAAGTCGAGTGAATTTCCGTGTGCAGCATATACTTCCGGCTTAGTGGCAGGTTTTGTTCCAACGGGAAGGTACCTGTCCTTAAATATGATTAAGACTGTGGTAAAATACGTAGTATCATCCGTGATAGTATTTTTGGTTTATTAACTTCTTCAATGTTCTATAAAATGTAGTTTTGAATAGTTTGTACAGAAAGTATCCGTATTGTAAAAAGTAATGTACAACTCTCGGTTTTTTGGCAGTGTGTTGGCCATTCGAGCTAAATTTCGTTGCCATTTGATTTTTTGTCGCGCAACAAGGCCGAATAGAGAAATTTGCATGATGGAAAAATTCTATTTGATAGGAAAGACGGACTCAAAATATTGAATCTCTGCAGCATATATATATATATATCAAGGATTAAAATATTAGTTTAAGCCGAACGGTGATAACTTAGCATTGGTGTTGACTTGCACGTATGGCCTAATTCTAGTGCGCAGTCGATGACACGAGCATTATAGGCTCAGATTTCATCATAGACAAGTTTACACAATCATTTGATGACATTGAGCATACAGCTCAAAGAATATTGGTATTGCACCTTCAACATATAATAGTACACTGAAGGCGTAGCAATGTCCCGAAATACATGTCACATTCACTAATAAGAATACCATGCTAATCCTTGATGGACTAACATGCGCGCCACCGTGAGCATATCATACAAAAGAACCCGATATGGTTTTAATTTTATCATTGAGCGGGTACAAACATTTATCTCGTCGTATCGACGGCATACAGGATCGCATCGAACACAAAACCCTGATACATTATTTATACTACGTGTGTGAGTACATTAGACCCCCATATAAAATCCACTGACCCAGTATCCTGCTGACGCATGCATCGTGGTCGACCGACTGGAGGAGAAATTAGACGGTCCATAGAAGTAAACCGGATGGATGCCTGCTCGGGCCTCATCTATCCCGCGAGCAGGAAACACCACATTTCATCACCGTCGTTAAAGTCCCAATCACCCTTCTTAGGTTCTTCGGTCGTACCAGTGTCACCGCGAAAGCGCATTATCTTCACGCGATGCTCGAATCCGCGAAACGGCGCATCGAAAGCCATTTCACACTCTCGAAATACCTTCTCCATAAGCGGCCGTTGTCTGTATAGCCAAAAGTCGGCCCCTAGCCAAGCGATAAGGCTTCTGCTGGCGTGCTAACTACAGCAACTCCTACTAGTCTATGAAGACATGCATGCGTGGTAGTACGTCTCAATTTCACCTGATAACTTTTTCCCTTCGGACGCATAGTGCGCCCCTTTGCAGTACTGGCAACAACAGTACTGGACGGAGGACGACCGTGCCGGCTAACATGTTCCATTGCGGTGCAGTCTCAGTATAGCGGCATCGTGTTTGCTGGAATGGAAGAAAGGCCACGCGAGAAGTACCCACTTTGCGACTCTCGGATGTCGTCTCGCAGCTTCGAACGCCGGGAGCGACGACGAAGCAAGCGATGGGTCGATTCAGAGAGACAGACGACAGCCGCACAATGGCAGTACTTTCAACACGCCGCGTCGACGACTGCAACAGCATAGGCAGCGACATCAGCAGTGGTAGAGCAAGGAATAGCAAGCGGCGAGAGACATACAGCATCGACTTCCAACATCCGCAGGCATTGCAGACGCAGGGCATTGCAAACTAATATAATATCATAGAAGGCGGCATCCAGCCCAAGACATCTGCGTGCAAAGGCGCCTCTCGATTGGCCAGCCGGAGCTCAGTGGGGGCGGAGCCGGTAGCCCGGTGGAGGCTCCGCCTCTCGAGCTCCGATAACTGTTCAACTCGATACAACTAACCTAGGTCGGTTCCGAGTCCAACGTCTCTGAGAGCTGCCGACGGCTCGTAGAGAAGGGGGAGGCGCAGAACATTCGTCCATCCGTCTGTCGTCCGAAGTTTGACGAAGACCTACAACAGGAGAGACGGGATAGCACGAGCCGAGCCTCGTAGAGCATCGCTACTACACGTAAAAAGAACACAGGCCGAAGGAACAGAGAGAGACACACCGTCGTCGCTTGAGCCGAGACGACAACAAATACGGCCAAGCCTTGCCTACACGTCGCAACATCATGAGGTCGTCGTGAACGTGAGTGCAGCGTTTACTTTTTGCTGCTCTTCCGGAATGTCAAACACGGAATGGTAGGAACGAGCGATAACAATGCGGACGGGCACGCGGGACGTGTGAATGTAACGGCGAGTGCGTGAGTTGGTTGGGCCGAGGTAGACGATGTGTTGCAGCCGCCAAAAACGAAACGAAGCAGACTTGAAGAAGAACTCCAGTGACAGGGTGTGCGTTGTTGGTGTTTAGTGTGACCGCGACAGTGATTGAAGAACAGAGAACTAAATCCTATAGCCGGGGGACAGACCGGTTGACACAACGGGAACAGCCCCGTGTTTCCTCGATGCTTGATCCAAGATGTCTGTGGAGGACTTGGCAAGTCCTCTGAAGAGTCTGCTCGGCTCTCCCTGTTCATCGTCGCCCATAAACGGCGCAATGGTGTACATGGATGAGCTAACCTCGTGCAGTTCTTCATCGGCCGACGAAGACACCCATTTGATGCTCGCGAAATTCGCGCGCTCTGTTCCATTTGAACGGACTCTACGGCGGGATCAGCCAAACGTCGAACAAACCAACCATCCCGGAGACAGCCTTCCTCTGGATATCGTTAAAGTGAGTCTTGTTGAAAACTTACGTCTAACTTACTAATATGTATTTGGGAAACTAGAAAGCGTCGTACATTCTTGGCAGAAGGTCAACTCTCTCTGACTCTCTAGTTAGAGCTAGTTTAAGTTATTGTCTGAGGCAAACGTGGCGAAGCTATCGCTCCTGCTTCAGAGCCTTCAGTCTTCGTAGAAGTTCTCACACACGTTTGAGAATTTTGTACGTTATATCTTCAGTGTACTTGAGCGATCGGAATCGAAGTGGTTAGACGCTAACTCATGTAACGTTTGAAACAGAAATGTAATCAAGCAGAACATATGTAGCGTGTGTGTCACGTTTCAGTTTCGTAGCTCGTAATTACTCGAGCCAGATATATCGGAAATGCTCGACGTACGCTAGAAATTGATTCGGAGTGCAATAAAATTGCACTCGTTCGTTAGCCATGGAACGATTTACACGTCGATTGGCGACGTCGATTTGGATTTCGATATAGATCATACGGTAAACGAGTACGTTTATTTTTACTGCAATACTCGCGCTTCCTTCCAGCGGGTATGACTTCGACAATCTTTGTAGGATATTTCTCGAGGGCCAAATTTCTCTTCTCCTAGCTTTTCTTTCCCGGGCTCGACCGTTAGCCACCCGGTGGAATTAGTTAGCTTTGAAGAGGCGACGTCTCGATATCTCAAGGTTACGGCAAGGACATATATATATATATATATATATATATA